>WSXT02192023.1:0-19669 GCA_011762715.2 Neuroterus valhalla
AATTATTCGCATACTTTGTTGGAAAGAATACAACTTTTATCTTTCTTCTCTAGTTACAATTGACACAGGCATATCAGTCTCTCATCTGCCCGATTTTCATAAAAGATACCATTTTCACGATAAATTAATAATAAAAATAAAATATAGAAGAATAAAGTAATGGGATAAGGGTGGAGCTTCAAAAACTGAAAAAAATATGTATTGATCTTTAGATTGAAAAAAATTATTAAAAGTTCTAAAATCGGGCAGATGAGAGACTTGATATGCCTGTGTCAATTGTAACTAGAGAGAAAAGATAAAAGTTGTATTCTTTCTAACAAAGTATGCGAATAATTTTCAGCGTCAAAGATCAACAGCATTATATTCAATCCAGTTCATAAAGAAAGATAGTTCAAATATTATTTGTTTAATGTTGTCTCCTTTTTATGATTTATGAAAATATTAATATCTTCCGACATACCTTTGAGGATAATTCTCTACTGAGTGTACGTGGCGGATCTGGGTCTTTTTTTGGATACATTATTATGCAATTTCTCTCACCTTCCCCAATTTCGTTTTGGAAGTTTTTTTGGGGGATTCTCACTTACGTTTTTATTTTTGAATTTTGAAAATGCCACAACTCTGATAATTTTGAATTTATCAACAAAAAAAATTATAAGGATAAATGGTTTCATTTTTCACCTTCTACAAGGAACCGTACTTACAATTTTAGAGTGTTGGAAAAAAAATTCCAAAAAAAGTTCAATTTGCTCCCCCTCTTCTATTTCTCATCCATAATAGCTGGTTAACGAACTTGACCTGTATTTTTGGTCCCTCAAAATGTGTGCCAAAGGACAATCCAAAGGACAGTCTATTTTCACATGAAACCCATACCTCCTCATTATGATGAGAATTCAAAAACAATTTGTAACAGGACAAATCAGTTTTCAACTTAGCAGTAGGAGTTCGACACAAAAAGAATCATTCGTAAATCATTGAGACCAGTTTTATATTAAAAAGATGAATCTCCAACAATTACATAAATTCTCGCAGAAGAGAAAGAATCCCAAGCGAAATAGTTAAATAGTGAAATGATATAAAATAACTCGAAATAAGCATATTCATATTCTTAGCTGGAAAAGTTCATGAAATGAAAAGCATAATAAGAAAAACGTATATGGGAATGAACAAATAGAGAAACGAGGAGAGCAGTAAAAAAGAATATCGGAGGAAGATTGAGGAGTCTCATGATTTATTGCGGCAGACATAGGAAGAGCATGGAAAGTTCGAAGATAAGGTACGAATGGTAAACACAAAATTGAGATGTTCAAATATAAGATATATCCTATAGAATTGTTTTGAGGAGTGTTAAATAAGGAGAGAAGGGAAAGGGTATTAGGAATGGTCGTAGCAGAGGAGGATATGAAAAAAGGTTGCGATGGCTTATCTCATACAAGGATATGGAGAAAGACGGAAAAGGCGAGAACTCTATTACGTAGATTGGAAGAATTATCACTAAAGGGATATTGAGAGGAGGGAAGGTATAGATTAGGTCTTGAATGAAAATCGGAAATATGGGGGAAAGGATTTGATGGGAAAGGCGTGGAAAATATGAAACAGAACATGGATAGGGAACGGCTGGCTATAAATGTGGGAAGGGAAGTTAGTGGCAACAATAGTTGGAAATAAAGAAAAGAAGAAGTTTGAGATTTCAAGAAGATCATATGAAAACCATTAAATAAGATATTTTTGAAAAGAGTATCGAAAAGTTCAATAAAAGGACTGGAGAATGAAAGATAATTTTACGATATTTGGGATTCAGGAGAGTTATGGGGTCACAAAGTGGATTCATGTGATAAAATATATTGTAAATAGAAGAATCAAAATAGAGAAAGTGTACATTATAGCAAATTTTTGTGGAAAAGGTGGAATTTACTCATCAAAAACGAAAGGGATAGATAGAGCTATGAAAAACTATTGAATGGAAAAAAGTTGGCAGAAAAAAACAAGCACACATATTCAAGATAAGAAAATAAAGGTACAATAAATGATATAAGTTGATAGAGTTAGGATTTCTCAGATATATGGGAACAAAGGAGGAGAGAGATAGACAAGTGTAACAACATTGAGATTCGGGAATTCACTAAAAGATGCATTCTATTGGGAGAAGGATTAAAAGCCAAAATGCAGAGTATATGAATAGGTAAAAGGGATGTGGAAGCAGGAACGAGATCATTGTGTAACAGGAAAGGGAGAGAAGACTGCGAAAAGAAGAAGTAAAAAATGAGACTTGATCTCAACTTACGTTGTAGTGCACTTTGGAAAACTGGATTATAAGGTTTTGCTTTCGAGTGTGAGTGAAATTTCAATTTTCCCTATTTATTCTTGGCCGTAGAATGACTTGCTTTACGATTTTTGAAAAATAGTCAACAAAAAAGCAATTAAAACAGATACTTCTTCCGTATTTTGACATATTGAGGAACATATACAAAAATACATATATTTTTTAGCAGTACAGGCTGCATTTTTTATTAGATGATGAATTTTATTGGTGGATTGCACATAAACCGAACGGAAAAACATGATAAAAAATTGAATTTACGACTCCGGTAGAGAATAACAATTTTTACCAAACAAGTCAATAAATGTCATATCCCTTCAAATTCAAAGTTTATAATAATTCTGGAAAGAATAATAAATTTTTTTTTTTTTGAAGCCAATATTTTCTGGACTGCCTTCGCTTGATTCTTACCAGATTTTATATAAGGGATGGACAGAACATTGCCTCCAAAAACGTTGAAAATGATTATTCTTACGACTAGCGTAGGAATTAGGAATCATTTCGGAAGAATGTATTCAACTTCGTAAAAAAGATACAGAGAACAGTATTAAAACTTTCAAAAGAAAGTAATCCCTCCATGTCTTTTACATAATGTGGCTTCCTAATACAAATATAAAATTTAGACAACATCAGTTCTAAGGAGCTTGGATGTCCTAGCCGGTTCGCAAAAATAATAATAATAAGTTTGGATTTCTTACTTAGGAAAACAAAGAACACGTGTTTTATTTATACCTGCTGTCTCTTCTTTCACTATTGCTTCCCTTGTGATATCTCTTTCCGCTTCCATTTCCCTTCCTTCTTTTTCTCCCCAACTTCTTTCTCTTCCACTTCTTCTAACCATTCCCTCAAATTTGGTTTTCATTACAACATTTCAATCTCTTGATTAATTCTTTTCATTTTTTTCTTTTTTCAATTTATTAGCTTCCATACTTCTTTCTCTGACAAGGGGACCTTCAGGTCACCTAATTTTTGTTTTGAACGATACTCTCTCCAGTGGTAGACACCTACTAGAGGTTTTCTGAAAAATCAGGAAGGCGCAATTTTAGACCATTTGCGAGAAAAATGCAATTGAAGAGTTGCGAGCGGATGGTTTCAAACGAAAATTGCACGGAATCTAAATGTTTTATTCAAAATACCAGAAATAAAACACAGGAATAATAGACAATTACCTTCTGAACATTTATTATCTTACGTTAACATTTATTCTGAATGATTATTATAAATTTGTATTATCAAGATTACGTAGTATCGCCTTGCTTCTACGACGAGTATCACTCTAGTTCATGCGATACTACGTAATCCTGATGATACACCTGTATAATAAATATTTAGAATAAATGTTAATGGAAGTTATTAAATGTTTAAAATAAAATTAACTATTATCCCTGTGTTTTATTTTTTGCATTTAGCATGAAACATTTTGATTTCGTATTTAACATTGCAATTTTCATTTGAAACACTTATTTCCTAATTAAAATGAAAAATACAGATACGAAAAATAATTATATACTTGATAATTTAAGAGAAAATACACAACTTTCAAAACGAGAGATAATAAAGAGTTGAAACAGAGTTTGAATTTTGAAGAATTATTGAACAATCATCGAAAATTATTATTTAATTAGAAATTATTAGGAGATTAAAAAATAAACAGTATTGAATTTAATAAAAAGTGCAGGGAGCGAGGATCGAGCGTGGAACCTTGCGACTATCAGACAAATGCTTTATCAGGCGAGCTACCAGGTGTTTGAAGTTACATTTACGCTAGGTCGACGACCATCCGCTCGCAACTCTTCAAATACATTTTTCTCGAAAATGGTCCAAAATTGCGCCTTCCTGATTGTTTTTAGAAAGCCTCTTTTCCTGCTTCCTGTTCAAACGTTTTTCTTCTCTCTCATCTTGCTTCTAGTTTGAGATGGTCCAAGTCTATGTACTCCCTAATTTCGAGCCTTCTTATTTTCCCCTTACCTGGTCGTCCACAATATCATAGTCTATGACTGCCCTCCTCATCCCTCCGGTATAAGTGTACTTTTCCGTTTCATCACCCTCAATGTTCCCGTTCCAAATGATCCGCCCTTTTTCTTTCAATGTTCTCAAATATTTTCTCTCCTCTCAATTCACTACTTTATCTTTAGAGACACACCTAGTCCAATCCCTTTCTTTCCCTGCTCTTTCTCCTGTTCTTGCATTGAAAAAATCTGGGTATCAAGAGAAGGATTATCAAAATATCTAGAGAGAGAATGAGGAAAAAGGAGAAAGACAAGGAAAACTCAGTTGGAGAGTAGGGAATGAAGTGAAGAGAGCAATGTATCAACAGAAGGATGAGAAAAGAAAGTTCAGAATATGCGAACGGGCGGAAGAGATATGTAAGCGTGTTTCTGATGGTTGGGAGAGAGAAATGTAAGAGAAAGAGAAAACGGCAAGATAGTTTGAAGAAAATTTTGGAAGAAGAAGGGATGGGGAAAGAATGGATGAGCAAAGTAGAGAAAGCAAGATGAGTGAATAAGAAGATAAGGGGAGTGTTGGGGAGGGAGGAAATAGAAAGCTTGTGTGAAACAGGAGAAGAGGAAAGGAGCAAGAGTTACACAAAAAATTAAGAATCAAATTTTTCCGTAGGAATAGGTAAAAATGAGTGAAATAAGATGCGACTGCCCTATCTCTATTTCTCACTCGTTACGCTCGAAATGCTCAAAAACCCTCGATCACTGGTCATTCACTCGCTCGCTCGTCATCGCTGATCCGCTTCGTTACGATACGTTATGCGACATGATTAAGATGAGAATTTGATATGTAAATAGTAGAAAGCAAGTTCGGATAGGGGATGGAAAAAAATGGCCGGCGTAAAAGAAAGATCTAAAGAAACGGAAGTTATGCAATCTCTTATGGGATATATTTTACATAAAGAAGATAAGCTTTTTGGTTAGTTATCCTTATGATTTGCTTGACGATTCAATTTTTAGTCCCTTACTAATTAAACTTATGTTATTACAATCCAACTATGTTATCAAGGACTGAGAATGTTATGAGGTCAAACAGAAATATTTCTAATTGGACGGAAGGAGGCTCTTCGTATAATCGACGCTACCATGAAGGGTTCAAGCTTTGTGTTATGAGGTGTAATAAATAAAAGAAGGGATAAAAACAGTATTCCAAACAGAGAAACTTGATCTTTCAATGATCTTGCATTTAACAAGGATTTTGTTGGATGATAAGCATATAGATCAATGGCATTTTCCAATCCGGTTAGAGTTGAGGAAGTTATTTTATTTAGGAGATTTTCAGAATTTGTGGAATCCTCAATTATTTCCAGTGCAGGGACGAAACAACGATATGAGCCTTAAGTCTAAGGTAGTGCAAAAACTAAACAATCAAAACAGGAATGAAGTGCGAAACAGAATCCTCTAAGAAACTTATTATTAGTTGCTTTCAATGACAGTCGAAGCAATCAAAAACCAGTTATTAAGGAAAAATGTTCAATGAGTCTCTTGGATAAGTCCGTGTTCATGTTCCATTTCGGATGAGATATGGATTCCGAATATTTGAGTGGTAACAATATTTCATAAATATATGGGAAATATATTATATTATTATAATAAATAACCTAATTAAACATTACCGCTAGAGTAAAAAGCAAAATACCAATAAAAATTGTCATTCTCTCTAAATTGAGTCGTTTCACATAGGTTTCCATAGTGCTTCGTACACCGTTGAACTGATGATATTCATGTTCCTAAAAATGTATGTACACGACACATTTTCTCATATAAAAAGATGAGAACTCTAAATGACTGATATCCTACTTCCTCAATAACCGAATGAGTTCAATTTTTCCGGATTGATTTGGTGGCCGAGTTGATTGACTTGTCTACTCAAAACCGACCAGCTCATCTCAACTAGAATTTTTCACAAAATGAAAAAAACAGCTGAAAGTTAACATTTTTTCATCTTGACATATAAAACGTTCGACTTTAACAAAATGCACAAAAAAGATTAACTCCAATAGAAAAAGTACAAATTTTGCGTCTCTGAAATTGAAATTAAGTCAATTTTCTCAAGTCACCTTGTCAATTTTTTATTCGAGAAACATCAGCCTTCTCAATGTCTAAAAAATGTCAAACAAAGGGAGGCGAGGATATACATCCTACTGTCTGATTATACCGTATGAGTCGTGAAGCCCTAGATACAGAATAGAAGATAACCAAAATCCAAAATTTCATTTGTGTGTGATCATGGAAGCTTATGGAGAAACGTGTACTTCAAGGTCATACATTTTTTGTAGACTGTATTTTTGGTATACTGCTTAAAATAGATGAAAGCCAGAAAGAGAGGAATGGATAAGGTCAGTAACTGAAAGGAAACGATAGTCCGGATCGTATAAATTGTTTTATTTCTTTGGTACAACAGAAGGTTACTCCGTATAGTAATGTGAACGAGAACTACCAGTAGTGCAGTTCATGGCGATTTCTGAATGAATTGCAGTCGTTGAGTAGCAGATGAATACGATAATCCAGGACTTGTAGGTTCGAGCAGTTTAACCTTTCCAGGTCTTGAGGATAAACAGACCAGCATAATCAATTCCAGAGTGTAGAAAGCCTAGAGATGGAGTCACTCTGGAAGCTGGGAGCTGTCCCATTATCTGTTTAGCTTGAGAGCGTCGATATCTGGTGCAGACAACGCATTTGAGGACAAACAATCGGAAAGGTGATCTTCCTCCAATAATCCAAAATTTATTGCGGATATAGTTGAGAGTGTCTTGTTTGGATCCATGAATAGTTTCTTTGTGACCCTCCTGGATAATTAGAGTTGTCAGCGGAGAACTTTTTACAAGTATGTATGATTGTCCACGCGAGCGTAATAAACCTTGAGAATCAATAAATGAAAGAAGCCGAATAAGGACATTCGTTTTCGGAAGCTCTTGTTGATGCTCGAGAAGTCTTGGTTCATTGTTGAAGTATTCTTGCTGAACAGTCTTCGTCTAGTAAATTTTTTCTTGAATCAACTCGGTGGGTGTGATTGGATCTCTTAATGCGAATTAAGAGGTCTTGCGACAAAGTTCCGTCATTCACTGGCATCTTGCATTTATTCGAAGCAGGCGATCCAGACATGAGTATCGAATTAATTATTCCCATGTTCTTTTCGACTCTAAAGTGACTAAAGCAACTGTCGTAGTGTTGCATCGGTTTTTGATGTCTTGTTGTGTATCTAGTTAGTGATGCTTCAATTGAGGCCAATTTGAAGCGTCTTCACAATGTGCGTTGCACAATCTGCCGGATTGTATGCGCCTAGAACGTGCTTCCATTAAGCATCAGGAAGGGTTCCCTGGACCATGCAAACTCTATTCTGAACCTAATCCTTCCATCGAGATGGGTGACTATTAGGCCACGTATTAACAAGTTTGGTGAGTATTACTGCAGCTGTCAATTCGAAGCTGGGAATGGTAATGCGTTTTAACGGAACGACTTTGGTTTTGCAGGACCGCAGCGAGATATTCAATTCGTTCTCGAAATAGGTAGTTTTATGCAGATTGTAGCCACCATCGCGAACTGTGACACGTCACAAAATCCATGTCAACTTGGAGTTGTGCACCTGAGTGAAGGATCTCATTTAGCGACATCCCTTTTAGAACTCGTCGTGTACCATTGAACACGACTCGTAATTTTGAGGTTGTGCTCGAGTCACTAACTACTCCATGACGAGATAAATAATATGCTGAGGCTCCCGTACTCATTTAGAAACGATGAGTATGCTTGATAAAAGGTTGGATCGTTCTCGAATTCTCGTCGAAGAAATTTCACCATCTGTATTGCTACTGGCAATATGCCAAAGAAGGTGATCGAACAATGTATCGACCCGACTGTTCTCTACTGTGAGTGGATACATAATAATCTTCTCACTGCTAATCGGCTGATGTTAAGGATTTATTAGAAGTTTTTGCCATCTCTTCTTATTACCAGAACCGTTCTAACGCTTTGTTTAGGTAATGATCAATAGAGCAGTGAAATAAGCGCACTCGGTTCATGGATCAAAGGACCAAAATGTTTGAAATATATAAATTCCAGAAAGAGAGGAGTAGGTAGGGTCATTAACTGGAAGGACACGATTTTCCGAATTGTAAATTGTTTTAATTTTTTTGTACAATTCAAGGTTCCTTCGTACAGTGATGTGAACGAGATCTACCCGTGGTTCAATTGTTCGATCATGATCTCAAGTACAGTAAGAAATTGTTACAGTATGGTAAATTCTATTATCTAGATTGTCCAGTAAACACGGAGGTTAACATTGCGGTAAATTAGGCGGCAAACTAAGCGGGTATCTTTGCGGTAAACTTCGCGGTTTACTCAGCGGTAAACGTTGCTTACAGCTCTTTAATTGACGTACCCATATCTTCCGGGAAGTGAGGCAAAGCAGGACAAAGTATAAAGCACATAGTGCGTGTGAGGTTGCTCAACACAATAAATACCTGACGGAGCCTTGTCCTAACACCGTTTCGTTTATCAGGTGAGGAGATCCTACCGCTGCGCATAACTCATGGTCGAGGAGTCAGAAAACCTCAGAAAAATCCCAGAGTGCAACCAAAGTGACAAGCAGAATGTATCCAGAACAGAACAAGCAGAAATTGAAGCACAGTCACAATGAAAAACAGCCACGAAGCATCGATGCCACTGAGCACCCAGAACACCAAAAAAACAAACAAACAATAGAGAGAACAGACTCATTTTAAACATTAAGAGCTACTGATCTGATAATCGACCTAAGGCGTTTAAGGAATCGCCTAGTTTCTTTCCTCCCTCGGACTACTGGTCTAAATGGTGCGAATAAATGTCATGGTCTGTGTATGCGATACTGACGCAGCCAACAGTCATTTCAGAAACAATCAAACCTTCCTTAATGGATTTTTGATTTGATCGAAATTCTTGGAACAGTTAGATAATAGAGCCGTGGAGAACCCGAAAACAGAAAGCCCGGTAACTGCTACCGTCAGCCGACAAAAAATGGTCAACCGCTCTTCGAAGATATACATCAGGCGTATATTTGGTTCTTTCGCCCGAAGCTGAAGTATCCATCGCGTTAGCTTGGATAGCAACAAAATTTTGTCATGACTGCCGGAATTTTATGGGGTTTTAAGGTATGATACATACGACGTGCGATAGGGTGCCGAGCCGCGAGCTGACAAACTTCCTCCCATTACTCAAAACCGAAACTCCTCCTTTCTAACTTGAAACTCCAGTTTCAATGGCCTGGTTTAAACGGATGGTGATGACGTATTAGTTTAAATGCGCGGAGACACGCTCGTCCTGTTTGGCCGTGCCGAGTGGATCCCGCCCTAGCATGCTGCGGCGAAACGGTTTGACTGGATGGCGGGATGAGTGAGTCAACACACAGTATCAAACCGCACGAACGTGACACACTTCGCAGCAGAACAGAATAAAAATGCTCGATACTGACAAATTAAAAGAATTAATGAACGAAAAATGAGCTCTGTGGGACAAACGGTGTTAGGAGTGCGGAGACTTACATTGACGCAGGGAATCCCTTTCTGAACTGCGTATCTTCTGTAGCAATGTATGGCTTCAGCAACTCGAGTAATCCATCAAAAGATTTTACGGACATTCTGCAGTGAATTGTACCACAAACTGTCACGTCCATTTCCGTTCTCATTCGACAGTGTGTCTCGGTAAGCCCTACCCCGTTTTGCCATATCCCGAAAGAGAGGTCCCTCGAAAACGCATAGTGTGCCTCCACCTTTCCTGAAGTCCTAAATTGCCGTCTCGAATTTTAGAGATAGGAGTATTTTTGTGCAAAATCTTTTTCCGATGAACTGGACATAAGCTCTGTATTAGACGTATATATTTATTCCTCAATTAGGTGGATTATGAAGATCAACTAGAGTAGGGAGAACTTTAGTTTCTCTAGTCAAAGTTATTATGAAAACCTACTACTACGCGCCTGTAGTTAAGTCAGATTTGATTACTTATTTTTATACTCAATTCGTAGATTACATTGCATTACATACACACAACCGATCAAATTGGGAAAAAGGTTTTATTAACTCAAGCATCATCTCAATAACTTACATTACTTGCATGATTGTTCTACTATCAATATCCATCACTGAAGTGAAGAGAGTACTCGAATTACCTGGGGAGGAAGCAAAAAAAAAAAAAATTTTGAACGCGGTCTTGAAAATGCAATTAAAATGTCCTTTGCTGCCAACTCTCATTTCCTAATCGACGAAATGGATGAAAAATATCTCATGATCATTTCGCCTTATCATCACTGAAAAAAATCATTACGGATTTTTATGGAAGTTCGGAAATTCCGAATCATAACCATTTTTCCCTGGTACAGAAGCTATGATAAGCTCAATGTTTATTTTGATCAAGTTTCGCCACGAGAGCTACATATACGGAAATAGCATATTTTCTTTTTGTTCGGGCGTCCATGAGGGGCAGTCGCCATACATTCCTACTTGGCTTTATATATTTTTTTATTTCAAACGAGGTATTTCAAATATGATTCTGGAGTTAATATAAAAGTGGATGCATTCTTAGAAAATATTCCTTAAAACAAATAATGCCGTCTTCTTCAAACTTTTTACTTTCCTGCAGAGAGGCAGAATTGGATTCCCCATTAAAATTTCACTCTTCCATTAAACTATCTGCAAATTTATTTTGTTATGGAACAATCAGAAAATAACATCTTTTTCACTTATTGGTAACTTTCCACAAATAAGAAATGATTCCTGAATTGTTTACACCATTCTGTTTTACACAGTTCATTCGAAATTCAAATAGGAGGAGAAACTACTCCGCTTGAATTGCTATTTCGGTACTTAAAGGCTATGAAAAAGTTGTTATTTACGTTATTCTTAAACTAGTTTCGAATAAAATCCAGTCGATGTCCCACCAAAAAATGGATGGAGAGATATTAGGTTTTAAAAGTTTATTCTGCAAAATAGCCTCCGAAACCTACATCACTGGAGCATGAATTTACAACTCCTTTATTTTTTATCATAACTCTTAAACTTTTACAACTTGGCCTTGCTGTTTATCAGATTTGATCTTGGTTGGGTCATTACCAGTTGATTCAATCAGATTTTCGCCCCGTACCTACAATCATCTGCAAAACGCTTGTTCCGAATGTTGTGTGACTAGGGCGTGTGACGTCATGATAAGTACGCAGTGTGAAAGCCAGCCTGGAGTAAAAATGGGCGCAGGAGTGATTTCTGGCTCCTGCTCTCGCCAGCTCACGGCACAAAAATAACTCTCATGCTCAATCAAGCCCGTATTATACAAGATCATGGTTTACTCATGCCCAATCACGTCCGCTAACTCACGCATAATAACAACATATCCTGCAAGTTCAGTTATTTATTATACAAGAACCATGTAGAGGACAATTACACAAATATAATTTCAAAATTTAGTTATTTAATTTACCAATCGAACATGATTTGTCATTACATAGGACATTAATAATTTTTTTGTAAAAATGAAACTGACCGACATTCTCACTTTGTAGTTTGCTTGCCTTCTAAAATCCGCACGGAGGTAAGAAAGGCCCTTTCACTAGCTGCAGAACTTGGAAGAAGCTTTATATCTTGACTAGAAAGCTTTTGCAGCAATGGTAAACCATCTGCATCTTGCTAGAAATTAAACTCATAACATTTGTTAACAATTTTGTTTGGACATTTCTGACAGAATCAATGACATTTTGTTACTCTTCCTTTTTTTTCTCATCGCGTTTATCTTTGGATTCATCAAATAGATTTTCACTGTCAGAATAAGCAGACCATAAACTCAATTCTCAAATAGTCGATATATTCTCAGTACTTAATTTTGCAGAACAAAACTTCAAATGCTCTAAGAACTCTATAACTTTTTGCAATGAACTAACATTGATTCCAGTCATTCGATGTTGTTCCAAATTTCGGTATTACCAGGGAAATTCTAGGCGTGTGTATGCTTTATTTCCAGCCTCCTACTCTTAGCAACTTTTTAAGGGCGGGGTAAGGTTGATTCGTGCAAAAAAGGGAAATTTTTGAGAATTTTTTTTTTACAACACAGTAAAAATATTATCATCGAAACTGATAGTACATCAAAGTATAACATTCGAAGAATATTTTGTGAAATTTCCATGAAGATATATTAAAAAATACGGCAATGGCAGCAATTATTCGGAAGCGTCGCGGAAAAAAGTATAATTGCGGTGCCCCTCATAACTGTGTGCCGAATCATCGGAAATCAAAAAATCAAAATTCTTTCGTCAGGTAATCGCTTTCTCTAGGTAACGCGGGTAGGGTTTTTTGAAATTCCAATTTTTCACTTTTTGGGACCACATTGAATTGAAAAACGCGATTTGCGCGAAAAAAATCGGCTAATTTGTTATTGTAAAATGCAAAATTTCAACAAATTCTAAAAAAAAATATCCCGCTTTACCTCGTGAATTGCGTGAAGAAATAGTGTAACAAATTTCGAAAGGATCGGTGCAGTAGTCCTGAAGTTATGAGGGGCATCGCAATTATACTTTTTTCCGCGACTCTCCGGAATAATATTGCTGCCATTGCCGTGTTTTTGAATATATCTTTTTTACTTTGATATACTATTGGTTTGAATAATAATATTCTAACTGAGTTGCAGAAAAAAAATTCACAAAAATGTACTTTTTTTTCACACGAATTAACCTTACCCCGCCCTTAAAAGGACACAGGATGTTTTTGTGTTCATCCAACCACTAGCGCAACTATCATAGATTTTGACTCTAATTCGGAACATTGGTTCTCGAGCCGGATTATTCTTCCTTAAATTGGAACGTCTACTACTCAAGAATGCGGATCTTCGAACTGCCTATGCTAAGTTCATGTCTGACTATGTTTCTCTAGGTCACATGGAACTAGTAGATTCAACCTTTTCTCCAAATCTACCCACTGTATATCTGCCACATCGCAGTGTGTTCAAGGAAACAAGTTTTACTACAAAACTCAGAGTAGTTTTTAATGGCCCTCATCGAACTTCGACCGGTTCTTCTCCCAACGACTAGCAACACAGAGGACCGAAATTCTATCCAGAGGTCTCAGATATCTTAATTCGATGGCGAATGTTCGCGGTGGTTTTTTCAGCTGACATTGAAAATATGTTTCTTCAAATCAAGATTCATCCTGACGATCGCGACTGTCAATGCATTTTGTGGAGATTCAACTTCACAAATGAACCGATTCGGGAGTATCGGATGACTACTGTCATGTTTGGACTATCATCATCACCATACTTGGCTTTGCGCACTATTCAGCAACTCGTCACAGACGAAGAACATGCGTAGCCTAAAGATCCTCCATCCTGCTTCGTGATATCTATGTTGACGATGTTTTGGCGGGTGCTGAAAACGTAAAATCAGCTTGAGCATTGCAGACGGAACTTATCAATCTGTTGAAATCGGTTAGATTCCCCATACGCAAGTAGACATCCAATGACGCTGCGCTTGTGAGATCAGTTCCTAAAGACTGGAAGGCAAAATCTCAGTCCCGTTCATGGCACGATGGAGATGAGTTCATACTCTAGGATCAACCTGGCAGCTATCAGAGGATGAATTTCTGTTCCGTACAAACGTAGTTACCCCTACATCACCTTGCACTAAGAGAAGAGTTTTATCTGCCATATCGAGACTCTTCAATCCCCTCGGATTGATCTCACCAGTCATAATTGTCTTCAAAATTCTTATGCAGAATCTCTGGCTCCTCAAGATTGGATGGGCCGATCAACCTCCGGAAGAGACCTTCCAGCGATGGATTCGCCTCTTCGAGAATCTTCGGCAACAAGATACCATTAAGATTCCTCGTTGGCTAGGCATTCTAATGGTCTTCGATTGGTCGAACCTCACGTCTTCGCGGATGCTTCTAAAGCAGCTTTTGCTGCTGCTCTTCATCTGAGAACTGTCTCAAATCAATATGTTGTAAGTTCATCACTTATTTGCTCCAAGTCTAAGGTATCGCCCATCAAACAGTTGCCTATCCTTAAATTGGAGCTCTGTGGGGCACAACTTCTTGCCCGTCTGACACTCCACGTTCAGAAAACTCTCTCGCTGGAGAATGTGCAAGTGCATCTCTGGACTAATAGCACCATCGTAATTGCATGGTTAATAAGGTCCTCATGCAGTTGGAATGCGTTTATTGCTAACCGTGTGTCTTATATAAAAGTGTCACTTCCAGATGCTTATTGACACCATATACCGGGAATCGAGAACCCTGCAGACTGTGCTACCCGAGGCCTCTTTTTCAGACGGCTCGAGACTCATTCGCTTCGGTGGGTTGGTCCAAATCGACTCTCAGAGAAAATTGTTCCTTGGCCTATATTTGATCCGAGTTTTGACATCGACACCGACCTGGAAAGACGTGTTGTCATCCATCAGGTGACAGTGTCTCACCCACACACGTGGGAACGTTTTGCTCACTGTGCATCTTCTCTAGGAAAATTAAGTCTAGTGACAGCATGGTGTATGCGATATATTCACAATTTGAAGGGACGCAGAATCACCAATAGTGTATATCCTTATGCGCGTCCTCGAGTCCTCACACCATCTGAGCTCACTTATGCTCGATTGTACTGGGTTCGAAGCTTGCAGCAAGCCCACTTCTCTTCTACTATTCCCAATCTTTCGAATAAAGAAAAAGAGGCATTGCTAGAATGTGATCCTCTTATCAAGTTAAAGCCCTTCCTAGATGCTCAACAGCTACTTAGGGTTGGTGGCCATCTCAAACATTCCATTTTACACCCTGATGAGAGACATCCATATATCTTGCCAGGGACGTCTCCGTTTACTGATCTGGTGGTCGACAGTTGCCATTTCCGTACCTTACATGGGGGTACCCAGCTAACTTTTTCTACTCTGAGACGTCAATTTTGGATCGTGCGTGGTCGCGAGGTTGTCAAGTCTCAAATACTGCGATGTGTAGTATGTATTCGCCATCGCGCTGCCATTGTCACAGAGCTTAGGGGCGATCTTCCTTCTAATCGTGTACAGCGTAGCCTTTCTACACAGTGGTGTCGATTTTGCAGGTCCAATAGGAATCAGAGTAGCTCCCGGACGTAGGGAAAAATCCTAGGATGGCTTCAAACTTTATCGGGGCCGATGCTGAGCTGTTAACGGTCTTATCTCAGATTGAAGCGTGTCTGAATTCACGACCACTACAAGCGATCACTGATGATCCTGGTGATCTATCTGCTCTGACACCAGGCCATTGGCTCATTGGAGCTCCACTTACCGCTTTTCCTGAGCCTTCGCTGATGCAGGTTCATATTCCTGCAAATAAGAGGTGGAAAATGGTCCCGAAAATGCGGGAAGATTTCTGGCACCGATGGTCTTCGGAGTGCCTTCATCCCCTTCAAACGCTTCTTAAATGGCGCCAACGTCAACAGTCTGTCCAGGTAGGAGGTCTGGCCATTTTGAAGGAGTCCAAACAGATGATTCCACCAACCAAGTGGCCATTTTGCAGAGTGACTGAAGTTCATCCTGGAGAGGATGGCTTAAATTCGTGTCGTGACGGTCCGTACCGCTACTATGTACTTAGCTTGAGAGACCTATTGTGAAGCTCTACCTCCTCCACCGTGCAAAAGAAGATCTTGCCTAATGCCTTTCTGACCTATCCAGACCCAAACTTATCTTAACATCCTCTATTTGATTCCGTCAATCCTAGAGCGTCTTTTTCACTTGCTTTTAGTCGATCTCTCATGAATATCACATCGGGTGGCCATTAAATATGACCGTTGAGAAAATATTATTTCGTTTCGTCCCGATACGAATCAAGCGGATGTTCCAAATTGCGGTATTACTGGAAAAAATCTGGGTGTGTGTGTGCTGTATCTCCAGCCCCCAACTCTTGAGGACTTTCCAGGAGGACACGGGATATTTCCAGGACGTTCGCACTCGGCGCGAGAACCTATTGAGAGCGACACGTATTTGTAAACTTTATTTTGACTACGCGCATAAACGCAGTTTTGTTATTTGTTACATTCTAATTCTGACTCATTTTTTTGTTCACCCAATCACTAGCACAGCTATCATAGATTTCGACTCTAATCCGAAACAGATATAATTTCTGTTTTCCTATCAATAGGGTTCAAACAAATTAAAAAGTTTTTTCGCAGCACTTATCAATTCTTGTAATTCTCCAATGTTTCTCTTTTCCAATATATCTTCCAGCGTCAAATTTAGGTTATGAGAAGCACAAGATTATCGTTCATACGTACTAAGAGCAGAAGCATCATTTGATACATTTTCCGTTAGAACAACACTGTGAATAAATTTATCTTCAGTTTTATATTCCAATAATATCTCGTGAACGAAACCACGAATATTTGCGCCTGTTTTTTGATTATGAGAGAAATTCTCGATTTTCTAAATTATTTACTCTAAAATAAAGTTTCATCTATGTCATGTTCAGTTAATGTCGAGAAACTCCTTTTTGTGATCAATCCCCACATATATGTAGTAAATACATGATCATTTTGAGATAAAACAATTTGTAACTCATATTTTAATCGAATGTATCCTGATGATATTGCAGTTTTTGCTAAGGTTCTTCTAGATACAAAAACATCTTCAAACTTTGATAAACATGGTCCGCACAAATTTTTATCAGAGATTGTGCTAGATGCATAAAACCTTTTCTTGAAATATAGAAATTTATTCTAATATTTCAGTTTTTCATATCATTCTGAAATACTGAAAATATTTTTCAAATAATAAAATTTCTAGTTCTCCACAGAACATAACATTATTGGAATCATCAATCTGAGAAAACGGGTGAAGAAGAACCTAGTTTGCGGATTTGTAACGTGTAGGAATGCGTGAAAAATCGGCACTGTTAAAACAGAAGCTTGATTTTACATTAAATATTTATATTCACATTCGTACAACATCAACACACCAGAAAAAAATTTCGAAACAAATATTGTTAAAAGAGTTACACCCAAGTCGGAATTCAACAATATAATAAACCTGAAGGAAAAACATAAAGGGATACCAAATTCGCTCATACAATTGAGATCAGATACTTCGCTGGTGTGACAAGCTATAAAGCAGAAGGGCCGTTACTCGACGCTCTTCTGTACGTTTGAACTCGTTATGTTTGTTTGAATTCGTTCGCATTACGGTCAGTTATTTCGTATACGCCAACTGGATTCCAAGATGACCAGGCAACAATAAACGTTCCGCTTGTACAAAGTATAACCGTTCCTTGCAGTCTAAAGTTTCACCAAAAAGAATGTGATATTTCACATTAAAACACATGATTCGCTACATTTGTTACACAAGAGACATTTTTATACCAGTAGAGACGCGTAGGCACAGCTCCTTATCAATCATGGCGGAACTCTAATTAATAAGTACAGATTTCAATTTTAATTTTGTCATTGCTCCTCCGTATACAAATTTCACTAGCGAAGGTTTATAGCGAAATAAACAAGACGACATCTGTTCGCATGCAACCAAGGAAATTCTCTTGCGCTTTACACTGATTATTTGTGGTTTGACACCATTTTTATAAGCAATTAGACACTTTTCTAACAGCTCGAAAGTGACCAATGTGTACGCATTCACATATACCATCGCGACTAGATCGAATTATTTGAATGTGGCGCAAATATACAAATAATTTCCTTACAAAATATATATATACAAGTAAAAAAGATTGCTTTCCTTCAGTGGCACTGATGCGTCTCAAATCTTCAGTTATTAAACCAACTTGCTTCGTTTTGATTCCACCTTCCACATTTCCAGGTAACTTTTGTAGGATGTCTTCATCTAAGAACGATCGTCGATTACTTTACGATTACAACGAGCACGTTGACTGTAACATTTATGTCTCAACAAACTACTGCATCCAACAAATTTCGAGCAATATCCAGCTTTGATTGCGTATGCAATAAATAGGTTGTGTAGGTTATGAATGTGGCTTAAGCAACTCTGGGCTGGAAAAATGGAACGAGCTTGAAGGTTTCGATGTATTTAGGACTGGAGTCCCATGCTGGTGGAATTGACCAATTAGAGAATGTGTTCGGATATCGCAATCATACGATTGAACAAGTCTTTTCTTCTATTCCACTACTTTACCCGCATATGTCAGCACTCTCGCATATTTTGATTTGTATTACGTATCAATATAATACGTGTAAAACCTATCTTTTATAATACCTTCTTAACTTATAAAATTCATTCCCCTTCTTTTCCATCTTTTCCATCTCATGCTTTATGTATTCCCTCAGAGGCCATTTTCGACAATAACATCTATGCATAGGTAGAATCACTGTGAGAAAGCGTGATTCGTCGCGAACCATGGAAATTTTGGCACATGCCCAATCACGACCTGCTCGAAGCCTTTTCTTACTCACCTGTCACGCTCCCGTGAAATCCCGCATAACCCTATGGGTCTCGTCAAAAATCTCATAACGCGCCCATTCTCATCTGGAAAGCTGGAATATTTGGTTTTGTTGGATACCAGAGCTGGGCATTGAATGGATTAAGTTCTTTATTATCAGCCTTGAAGAGATTGAAATGAACTCTTGTCGGAAAACCTTTACACTCATTCTTTCGATAATCTTCGTATCTTACGCAACATATGTAAAAAGAGATTTGCAATGCTGTATTTATATAATATGTTTCACTCTGCTGTTTGCGGTTCCGGAAATTTATCTATGATTTGTAAATTTCATCGCATAGTGTATCTTGCCACTGCTTCTATCGCATTGAAAAAACTTATGTAACTAGCCGAAGTTTGTATTCATCAAATTGGCTCTCCTACATTTTTATGTGACCTGATGTTGTCAACGCGTCATGATGAAACACCCCTTGAATCCTTAGTTGCAAAGTGGTCTAGAATCCGAAATTCTTGACCAGCAGTAAGAAGGAAGGTAACCTTTTGAGTGTAAGTATCCTGTAAACTCGGAAGCTGTTGTTTGTACATCATTTTCTAACACGTCAAAGCGTTGCAATAAATTTGTGTGAACTTAGTGTGCTGTTGATGGTACCTTTGAGAAGGGAACTGCGTGACTTGTCAGTGAAGTTCCGTTCTTGTGGTGCGTGAAAAATGGGACAACGGAATGAGATTGTTGGAAAAAGGATTTTGATGAAATGGAGGATGAATCTTGAAGGTAAGTAGAGTATTTGCATATGAAATATTGCCAACTTTTTACATTCTCATTCTGAATGAAGAGGTATTTGTTTTATGTGGAAATTGACTTTTGTGGATTTGAGGAAATTTACACGTTTTGAGATCCCTTGAGTCAGAAAAAAATGGTTTTTACGAAGGTGTCTGTCTGTCTGTAGTCTGTAATCTGTGCACTCGATAACTTTCGA
>WSXT02192034.1:6800-19668 GCA_011762715.2 Neuroterus valhalla
TTACTTCCGATGGCTCGAGGGTTTGTTTAAATCTTTCAGTTGTATTTGATAAAAATCAAGAAACTTTATAGAGATGCAAAGTCATACAAATTTTGTTTGAAATCTACATTTGTAGATTATTTTTAGTCATAAGATTCATCTACTATTGATTTTATTGACTACAATGCATGTAATCTGAATGTAAATCTACTTTAAGTAAATACGATCCTACTTACTGAATTTGTATATAGATTAGTCAGTCAGTTCTTTAATCTTAGCGACGAACTCTAAGCTATGATATTAAAAAAATTTATATGGAATAATACCAATTTTCACCTTGAACCAAACTTGTAGATTACTAGACTGTAATTATTTAGTATTGCAACGAATCGAATTTAAGTATGTAAAAATTGGAGCACTTCATATATGAGAATAATCAGGTTTAAAATTTTGGAGATTGAAATCTTTGAGTGAATACATAAAATTATCGTTTGTTATTTCAGGTTTTGGCTGCCACCAATGCGAGGAGATTAGTCGTAGTAGATGTTGAGAGAGGAGAACAACTTTTGGCTTATGATAATTGCGCATTCAGTGGTAATGGAAACAGAACTGGATTAGCGACAGATCCTTCAGGGCCAAATTTAGCCATTTCTGTCACAGTTAATGGAAAAGGTCTCACTCTTGTGGATCTTCGAATGCCACTGCCTTTAGATTTTGTCTATGACGTAAGTTTTACTCTCTTTGTCGACAACCAATAAAAAATGTATATGACTCTCCATAATGCAATATATTATTTCAATATACGTGCTTTTCTACAGGAAGTGTAATATTTCTCACCAAGATGTTGATAAGAGAGTGACACTTACTAAAAAAGCCCTTTGATCCTGTAGCATAAAGTTTTGTACTTTTTTTTTCGTCAACCTCATTTTTTCTTCAATTTAACGTCTTATATCAAATTGTGGATTGTCTATTTTATGAGTAACTGAATATTTGTTTTATTGTAGTCGTAATCACTGAACCTGATTTCGTTTAGTTGCATGGATCCGTTATAAGAGACATTTGTTTCTTACCTGCATCCTGGCCGTGGCAGAATTCGATTCTTACTGGAGGATCTGATGGAACTTGTAAAGTTTCTTCACCTGATGGTAGAGTTCTACACGCCTTCCAAACTGGGCATACAGTGAATACAGTTTGCGTAACTCCTGAACCATTTTGTAGAAGCGCCGAAGATGGATTTTATAGTAAGAATCATTTTTCTGTTAAATGTTAATAACTGAGATTCTCGTTCGTTTTGTCTTGAGGAAAAATGCTGCAAAGTAGTTTGGACGCGTTTGTTTATATTTTAAATAATTCCCGGATAATGCTTCTGACAAATTATCCATTCAAGGGAGTTAGAGGGAAAATTTTGGATTGTAAAAGGAGTCTAAGGAGATAAAAAAGGGATTTCAAATGTAAACAAACGATTTTTCTTATCTGATCGGGTTATGAGAAAGGTGAAAGGTTCGTCCTTAAATTACGTAAGGATTATTTTTGGGATTCTTGCCTACCTACCTCCGTTTGTAAGGCTTTTTCTTTAGTGAAATTACGTAATTCAGGGATGACTCCTAATCAGGATGACGATGCGACGGACGATTCCCGGTCATTTCCCGCAAAACGCAAAAATTTATTTTTATTCATGACATTTACTCTAAACATCCTCTAACACAACAGATCGAACGTTGTAAAATAAATCAATTTTCACCAGAATGATCTGATTTTCAACAAAAAAATATAATTTTTTCACAAAAATTGAAACAGTTAAACTTACAATTGAAAGAATCAATTTACGATAACAAAAAAAAACAGATTTCCAACAAAATAGTTCATTTTTCAACCAATATGATGAATTTTCAAAAAACATTTTGAATCTTCAACTAGAACAGTTATATTTCAAAACAAGAAGATGAATTTACAACTAAAAAGATAAATATTCAACTGGAGAACTTCATTTTCCGACCATTAAGGTGAATATTCAAACAAGAAGATTAACTTCCAGATGGAAAGAATCATTTTCCAAGAAAAAATATAATGTTTTAACAAAATAGTCGAATTTCAATGTCAAAAAATAATCATTTTCAACCAAAAATGGAAAAGTAACATTTTTAGTTTAAAAAACCAATTTTAAACCAAGAATAAGGTTTTTTATACAGAAAAAAGGAATCTTTAACTGAAGGAATTGAGTTTTCAAACAGATAAATTAACTTTTACTAAAAAAGATTATTAAATGAAAATTTAATTACTCAAATTTTAAATTGAAAAAAATAGATGTTCAACTAAACAAATAGATTTTTAAAAGAAACTACGGAATCTTCAATAGAAATAAGTTAAATTTTCAGTTATAAAAATTACTTGTAACAAAAACAAACTATCCTTCAACAAACAAGAGAAACTGTCAAACAAATTGTTACATGTATGCACAAAATGAAGAATCAAATGAAATTGTAAATAATTTAACTGAAGTAGTTGAATTTTACACCAGAAAGACAAATGTTTAACTAAATGATTAACATTTACCCAGAGTAGTTCAATTTTGGACAAAAAATTATTTTTCAACCAAAAAATACAATTTTTTAACAGAATGGTAGGAACTCGAACCATAAAAATAAAAATTTTGAAACAAAAATGGAATAGTGACATTCCCGACTAGAAAAATAATTTTAAACCAAACGTAAGAGTTTTCAACGAGATAAATGTTCGACTAAAATGGGAAATGTGAAGTTCAGTGAGATAATCCAATTTTCAATTCAAAGAGACGAATTTTCACCGAAATATCGAATTTTGAACCATAAAAGATCAATATTTCACTAAAAATGAAACAGTTGAATTTTCGGTTGAAGTAATTGATTTTCAACCAAGCTGATTAATTTTCAGGTATAAATGATGAATGTTCAAATGGATAGATTTGATGTATTTTAATCAAAAAGATGAATTTTTGACCATAAAGATTAATTTTCTACAGAAAAGGCAAATTTTCCACGAAGTTCATTCTCAAAGAAATAGTTTAATTCCCAAAGTAAAAAATCAACGTTCAACTACATACTTGAATTTTCACTAAAAATATTAATTGATATTTAGCAAAGTAGTTGCAATTTCAACCAGAGGTGAATTTTGAAACGAAATAATGCAACTTTAACGAAAACATTGGATTTTCAACAAACAAGTTCAAATTTCAAACAAGTAGTTGATTTTTTATCACAAAAAGGATGAATTGTCAATGAACAATGTAAACAGGCTTCTATCATAATTCAGGGATATTTTCTTCTTCGGAATACTACTTCTACTCTAAAGACTGCTTGAAGTACTTTATTTATTTAAAATTAAGAAGAAGGGACTTTAAAATCTCGACGAATTTGGGAATGGAGGAACGATTTTTTAAATTCCTCTCTTCTAAATCCAAATTATGATTAGTTGAAAAATTTCCCGATCCATGTTAAAAATTCCATGTTCAAAGTAAAATTATTGTACTCCACTGAAACTTCCTGCTCAAAAATAAGAACTATAATTTTTCTGAAATTCCTTTGAAAAATTCAGATAAATAAGGAAAAGCAAATAAAACGTGATGAACACATTTTTTTGAAAAAATGAAGATAATTATTCTTTCTGTAGGTTTGGGCTATCATCAATTCGATTATCAAATTTGAGTCAGCTAAAAAATGTCACAGAGCAACAAATTTGAAAAACGCTTGTCTTATAATGGAAAAAGAATAAATTCTTCCTCTCATGACGTATAGATATATTTAAATATTTTCCCGGTCTTTCCCCGCTTCCCGGTGAAGTGATCTTAAAGAGAATACATAATCAAACACATACACACACATTTTTGCACTTCTAAGGTCGAATCATGTCAAAATATGACATTCAAAAATTTTGATTGTCACAAAGCTTCTTCATGAGGAAGCGGAATTGAAGACAATTTTTCAAATGATAGGTTTGATCATGAGCGGCGGAGATTTCATCTCAACTTACGTGCCAGACGCTGGAATCCAGGAGCATCTCAAAGAGCAGAAAGAATCTCCGGTTTGGAAACTGAGGTACACGTCCAATGGGAGCACACTTTACTCTGTCTGTGACGGAGGAATTCTCAGACGTTACAGAAGGTATCCTGATCACCATGAATATCTCGGTGAGGTTTATCGTCATAAAGGAGACATTCAGGACGTCGATGTTTCTCCTTATGATGAATGTATCCTTCGGTTCAATTTTAAATCCATATTTGAGATAGAAATATGCATTTATTTGAATATTAGCAGCTTTAAAGGTCATCCATAAACTACGTAGATAATGTAAGATTGTAGAAAAAAAAAACGAATTCCCGGTCATTTCCCGGTTTTTAAATTTTCCCGGTCAACTGGAAGTAACATATTTACATTTGTCGCAAAACGCTTTCATTTATTTTTATTCAAATCTAAACATCCTTCAACACAACAGATCAAACATTGCAAAATAAATCAATTCCTGAAAAGAATACTCTAATTTTCGAAAAAAATCATTTTTTTACAAAAATTAGAACTGTTAAACTCACATCAAAGAAAACCAATTTACGATAATAGAAAAAAACAACAAATTTTCAACAAAGTAGTTCATGTTTCAACCAATGTGATGAATTTTCGAATAACATGAATCTTCAACCAGAACACTTAAATTTCAAAACAAGGAGATGAATTTTCAACTGAAAAGATAAATGTTTAACTGGAGCACTTCAATTCCCAACCATGAAGGTGAATATTCAAACAAGAAGAATTATTCCCAAAAAGAAAGAATCATTTTCGGAGAAAAATATAAAGTTTTAACAAAATAGTCGAATTTCAAAGTCAAAAAATAATTATTTTCAACCAAAAATAGAACAGTAACATTTTTAGTTTAAAAACCAAATTTTAGTACAAGCATAAGAACATAATACACAAAAAAAGAATCTTTAACTGAAGGAGTTGAGTTTCCGAACAGATAAATAATTAACTTCTACTGAAAAGAAGAATCGTCAACAAAAATTGTATTACTCAAATTTCAAATTGAAAAAAAGGATGTTTAACTAAAAAAAAAGATTTTTAACTAAAACTATGAAATTTTCTATTGGAATATGTTAAATTTTCAGTTGAAAAAATTACTTATAACCCAGAAAGCTAACTTTCAACCAAAAAAAAAAAAAAACTTACTTTTAAACAAATTATCACATTTTCACAAAAAATGATGGAGAATCAAATGAAATTGTAAATGTTTAACTGAAGTAGTTGGATTTTCAACCAGAAACAGAAAGGCGAATTTTCTACTGAAACGTCGAATTTTGAACTAGGAAAAATCAACTCTCCATGAAAATGAAAGTTAAATTTTCAGTTGAAGTAATTGATTTTTAACCAAAACTGATGAATTTCAAGGTATAATAATGAATCTTCAAATGAATAGATGATTTTCAATCAAAAAGATGAATTTTTAACCATAAACATTAATTTACTACAAAAAAGGCAAACTTCCCACGAAGTACATAAATACTCAGAGAAATAGTTCCCTTTTCAAAATCAAAAATCAATGTTTAACTAAACACTTGAATTTCCACCAAAAAAAGATGAATTGATTTTTACCAAAGTAGTTACAATTTCAACCAGAGGTGAATTTTGAATCGAAATAATGCAACTGTAACAGTAAAATTTTATTTTCAACATACAAGTTTAAATTTCAAACAAACAGTTGATCTTTTAACTAAAACAGGATGAATTCGCAATGGACAATATAAAGAAGCTTTCTATCATATTTCTGAAATATTTCTTCTTCAGAATACTACTTCAACTGTAAAGACTGCTTGAAGTACTTTCTTTATTTGAAATTTGGAAAAACGGACTTCAAAATTGTGACAAATTTTGAATTGAAGGAACGATTTCATAAAATTCCTCTCTTTTGAATGCGAATTTTAATTAGTTCAAAAAGTTCCCGTTCCATTTTGTTTCTTGATTTGCAACTTGATAAAGATTTATTATTATTATTATTATGTAAAAAATTCCCTGTTCCAAATGAAATTTTATCTCTCCGCTGAAACTCCCTGTCCTAAAATAGAAACTATAATTATTTTCCGAAATTCCCTATTATCAATTCGATTATTATATTCGAGTCACTAAAAAAAATTTCACAAAGCAAAAAATTTGCAAAACTTTTTTCTTATTATGGAAAAAAATCTCCCTTTCATGACGTATAGATATATTTAAATATTTTGAGAATCAGATTAAAGGAACGTTACATTCTTTAAATCAAATGGCAAGATCTCTTTTGGATTCATAAAAAGAAAGCTGTAATTTTTCATATTTTTTTGGTCGCATTTTCAATAGTCTAGGTTGAGTCAAGTAAATTCCCGGGTTTTAATTAAACTCCCGGCCATTAAAATTCCTGGTCAAGTCGCCACCCTGAGTTATTATCAAGTTTAATTTCAGTCGAAAAAACTACGTAGTGGGGGGGGGGGGGGGGCATTGAACATTTCTATGGTTATTTTAGGAAGGGGGGGGGAGGGTCACAAGTTGACTAGAATTCGGCTACGTAGTTTATGAACGATCATCCCTTAGGTTGGATGTTAAAAAAATTGTAGACACTCCTTAATGAACAAGTAGATATTGTAACAGCCTCCAAGGATCAAAGTGTCGGTGTTCTACTTCTGGGGCCTCCGAATCACGGTTTTACCGAATACACCGAACTCACATGATAGCGATTCTCGCGCAAGTCCGTCCTTCCTTTCTTGGTGTATCTATATTAGGTAAATGCCAACCTGATCAAATTTGTCTAATCTGGAAGAAGAGTGGACAGGTCAGTGTATTCCTACCCCACGAACTGTACAGTCTTGGAAGTCTGTTATTACAATTTAGGATGCGCGCAGCTTATTTTGTACAAAATCGAAAATGTTGTTACTAATGTTATAATTTGACGGGAAATGTTTAAAAAAAATCGTACCCTAGTACCATATTTATGATAGAAATAATTCTTTCGACATGATCATGGTTTTTCTCCACTGATGGAGTATAATGTATCTATGCTAATTGCTTATTAATTGGAAGCAAGGTGAAAGATTTATTTCAGTGATGTTCTATATTTTTATATCTAAGTTATATAATTTCTGAAAATATTCTTTCCAAAATATTACTTACTGCTCATGAGCTAATACTTGTATTTAAATTTTCCTTTCATATGTTATGTTGTTTTTTTTTTTAATTTCGTAAGAGTGTTTCAAACTCGTGTTTGAAATCGAACCTTTCATATTTCAAATATCATCACAGCAGGCGATTTATTTCGAAAATCTGAATTTGCTGTTCCTTATCACAATAATAGTTCTAACCAGAGAATTCCTAAAAGTGTATCGCCAGAATGAGTGAAAATAAACAAAACACTGGAACGTTAAATACTGTATTTATTTTTTGAGCTTATTTCCTTATGTAGCTTCTAAATTAGAATAGTACTTGGGTCAAAATTATTTAAAAATATTTTCGGAATATTTCTATTTATAGTAAAATAAAACTGTTCCTTATAGTATTGAATTGGCGATATAGTTTGAGTTTGCAAATGTTTTCTTATAATTGTATACAGTAGATACGGGTTTCCTCCACCACCTTTAGTTTGAATGAGGTCAACGAGCTAATAAAAATTGCTTTGAAAGTGAATCAAACTTTAACTTTTTTCTTGTTGAATCAACTTACATACAGCACAAGGATTTTTTTATATACCTAATCTCCATAATAGTTTTGATTCTAAAGTAGTTATTTAATATACAAGCTTTAATATTCTCGTAAATATTCATATAAGAATAAAAGGTTCGTAAAAGAAAAACCAATACGTAACAAACTTTTTTAGATAATATTGTAGTGTGATTATCGATAAATGGTTTGTTAGAAACAATTCATTGCTTATTTTTTCTTTTAGTATAGTTTCTCAAAACAAAGAACATTTAACGAATTGCTTACTTCTGCAATCTTGTACGTGTTAATAAAGAATAAGGATTTCTGTTATAAGTTTGTTGTCCTCTTTGTATGTAACGAAGGTTTGGGCTTGATAAAATGTGTTATCACCGGCGCACTTCCAGTTGTGGTCTGCCACCGCGAGGGAATTGTTGGCCGTGTGATAAAGCATGTGTTACCTTGGCGAAAAAAAATTTGTAACTGTCTACGTTATCAGCAAAGTGTTTATTAATTTGTGGAAATAACGAACTGTTTGAGCAAGATCATAACAATTTGTAGAAAAACTAGATATTATGATATATTTTAAATACAAATAATTAGCACTAGGAGTGATAAAAAGTATTACAAGAATTCGTGTATGAAACTCAAGAGGAAAAAGAAATATTAAAAAAAATGGAATTGGTAATCCCTGCTTAAATTAATAAATTATTAAATATGATTTATTTCTTATACTCTGAAAAAATTCAAGTAGCATTCAAATTTAAAGATATTTATGAAAATTGATAGTGGTCAAGGTTGCAACTTAAAAAAAAAACACCTCTAAAATTCGGAGATAGAAGAGTTTTCTTTTGTTCGAAAACTTAACTAAATTGTGACAAGAGTAACCGAGAGTAACTCACAAGTCTTTACTCATATCTATTGATAAATTATGCAATTTCGAGCGTCTTGAATTTTAATTCCTCGAAAATTTTGAGGATGCTGATTATTCTTGAATCTTCGACATGTGAAATTGAGTTAACACTCCAAAACTAGAAGCTTGAGGTTTTTAATGAATAGGATATGTAAGGAAAATACGCCATTTAAAAATGATAATCATCATAGTTGGATTAATTGAAATTGATAAATTCTATTTCGAAATAAAAACCCTAATATAATTGAAGAATATCGTTATAATTTTTACAATTCCAATTAGTGAACCCTAATTATTATGTTTTGAGTGATTTTATACTTAAAGCTTCTAATATATTCAATCCTTTGGATTCCGAAGCTATCAAATACAATTAATTCTAAATTTAAAATCTCAGAATTGAAGCCTTTTTATACCTGAACTATCATTATTTCCAATCAATTAGGAACATTTTTATTTTCAAACGGAGGCCTTCATATTTGAGTAATTTTCAATGCTGAATTTGGAATCTGTTAAATTCTGATTACACAGAATTGAAAAATCCCTAATTCTCCAAGCTTGAACCATTAATTGTCGAGGTTTTTAAAAGCCCTAAATTTCAAGTTGAATATAGAAAACTTCCAATTCAAATTGTTATAATTCTTACTGCTGCAGGCATACCTAATATATTTTTGAGTTTGATTGTATTTTCATCTTGAAAAATACTTCTCTGAAGTTGTACAAATGCAAATTTTCTGTTTCCAAATACTATTCAATTTATAATTTAAAAATCAATGAATAAAAATTAAATCATCCACATTAAAATTTCAAATCCATTGAATTGTTCATTTTAGGATGCATGAATTTGGAAACTGTTCAAACTTGATTTCTTGAATTGTAAAACCTGCGCCGACTGGTTTTTTTCTGAGATTCAAATAGGCTCAAATTATGTATCCATATAGACCATTTCTATTTTTGTGAGCTGAAAAGTGTGTTAGATAATACAAATCACCAAAATTATCTGTAAATTGTACTGTTGAGTAGGTGGAGAAGAAAGATAGAAATAGAGAGTGACCTCGTCCATGGAATTTATCATGGGTTAAATTTAATGTGCCTGAAAGGCTTTGCTTCTACACTAGAATTTAATCTGCCTTCAGGGGATAATCACACCGTAGTAATTATAGCCTCTCGTTCGTCAGCTTCCAATAACGATCAGGTGTTGTGATCGAAAATCACCAATGTTGTTATGCTCTATAATCGGATTTTTCAATGGAGGAAATATCCCAATCATTTTCCTATCCCCAAAAAATATTGGAAAGTAGTTTACATCTATTTGTACATACCTAAAACAAACCTATAAAAAATTTCACATAATCAGGGAATTGCCACCGCCGGCTCGATCTATAAAAAAATTAGTTACAAATATTTTAGAAATTTATTCCTTTTCTTTTTTAAAAAAGTTAGATCTGATAGAATAAATGAATTTGTATATTGACAAAATATGGCTGCCGACGGGCTTCAGCCTAAATATTATTCTGAACCACTCTGAACGTTCATCAGCAACAATAATTTCTCCAACAATATTTACAACACAGCACACACTGCCTTTGCGAGTATCGTTTCCTTTTCTATCGTTCTGTGAGAATTCCATTTTTCCACTTTTATATTATCTTTGTCAACTTCTCATTTAATTTTAACTAATTAATCTGGCATATAATTAATTAGTATCACGTTTAATCAAGTCCAACGAGCTTGTAAACAATTCTAGCGGCAGCCATGTTGGTTAGTTCGCTAGATGTCCATCAGGTCTCGCAATGCAAGTTTAAACAGCTACTCCCCAACTGTTGGGTTAGAACCCAAATCAACTAGTTAAAACGCGAAATAACTGATTTCTGGGTTTGAAAGTAACATATACACATACAAGTCCATAAAATTTTGTTAAAAGAATTCATAATTTTCAATTTAAATGAACAAAATAGTTTGATTTCAAATAAGAAGAATTGTATGTAATAATCATGTTAAAATGAGAAAAGCTTTAGAATAAGTGTTTCATAAATAATAATGTAAACGCAAGAATTTTGTTAAATTATAAATACTCCTTGCGGACTTTCTTCGTAAAGATTATCGTGCTATCATGAACCGCTAACTTCGTTGCAGTGTAAAAGCGAGGTCAATGTGACAATTAATAATTTTATCATAGGTAGTTCGTTGTAAAGTGTTTTCAGTAGCAATTATAAGGTAACTCAGCTTTAGAGCCAAGGTTGAAGTGCAACGCTAGAAAACTTAAGTCATTTGTGTCATAAGGAATGGTCATTCACATCAGGGTTCACACGAATTCTAACCCCTTCCTGTTTTTAATTTTCTTCTGAATGAATCGAAGATACGAAACTTTGTTAATCCTCAAATTGAATTCTAAGGCAATCTAAAGTTTAAAATGAACTATAAAATTTCTATTTCTCGTTTGAGAAAAAAAAAGTTGGACACAGTTTAAACACCAAAATAAATATAGTTTAGTGAAACTACGTGTGTCGATATTTGATTATCATCTTCTGTGGGCTACATGATCTATCGCCAAAGTGAAATTTCTTCAACGAAGATGGGAACTGCATTCTAGATTATAATTATAAATCTGTATTAAAGGTGAACAACTCTTGAATCTTAATTAAATTCTCAAAATAATTCACAGTTGCTGATCGTGATATAAATTTACCAGGATAGGAAATTGTTTTTCAATAAATAATAATAATAATTATTATTATAATAATCAATTGGAAATGAAGTGTAGAATTATGCCTTTGGGAAAAGACTCTGAAATAAGTTATAGAGTTAAATGTGTTTCTGTGGAGAATGAACGCGTTTTTGGGGATTTCTTCGTCACTCAGCAGACTCAAAACTCAGGATGCTGTATGGATTATTTTTCACCTGCTTATAAGACGAAGAAATTTAATTTAACGAGGAAGACACTGGAGGGTCCAGATTTTATGAAAATGAATAGTAAGCCTGTGATCCGACGAAGAAGTACTATAAGTCATATTTCGGGACGGATTCCGAAAAATCATCAAAGATCGAATTCTGTCGGGGATCAAGTTTCGAGAGAAGTAGGAATTGAGAATTTGGGAATTGAGGAAGTCAAGAAGCAGAAGGTAAGGAATTAATGTCAAATAATCTTAAAAATTTGTGAGTATCAGAGATATTTATGGTTCCCGTGATTTTTTTTTTTTTTTTTTTTTTTCAGAAGAACATTACAGATGGCTGGTTAAACGTGTCAAACAGTCCATTAAGACTGAGCAAATGGTGTGTGAATTTGAAATAGCTGAATTAGAAACATTTCATGTGTTCATGGAAATAGAAAGTGGAAAGAGCTGTTTTCTTTCTTTTCTAATAAATTTTAAAACTTTGAATTTCCTGGCAATTTTCAATTTTAATGAAAATCTTGTCCTTCAATGATAAGCTCATATAAGCGAAGTCGCTTTTGGGGGTATAAATTGTTTGACGCTTTAAAATAGATTTATGGATTTTTTCCAACTTTTTTTATAATTTACACACATTAAACGCTCGTGAATTTGACAACTTTTAGCCAGCCTAACGGTGAAACAATGAAAAATGTAGATGGAACCATTTACAGGAGTACTCAAATAATAAAAAATATAACCTGTTCATGACCGATTCCATTTCAAATCATGCAGGCTGGCGACAAGCATGTCACCGATCGTCTCCAAATTGAAATTTGTTTTTCTAGGTGCAAAATAAGGGGACACGTATTTCTTTATTTTCCGATTGGACCAAAATTACACAATTCATGTTGCTTTTAAAGTTAACCTCTAGAATGACCCTCGGTCAGCTGAAAAATTAGAATACCTGATATTTTTGTAGTTTTTAAGATTTTTTGCGGCTGCTTTGTGTTGTTCGATGTAGTTTTAGATGTTCTTTCAACTTGACTTAACCATTTTAAAAAATATTAAAAATTTTCTAGAAATTGCTATTTTTATAAAAATTTTCAAATTCGATTTTCTCAAAAACGCCATATTTTGTTGGCTGAATTTTTTACAAATAGCTGATTTCAAGACCTAAATATGGGACTTTCCAATTTAAGATCATATGAAAATAAAAAAATCTGCCCGCCGCGCGGGCACATTCTCATCTCGCGCGGCTTGCTTCGCTCGCAAGTTTGAGCGCGCCTAGGGCGCGCATCTTTTGGATCTCGCGCTTCGCGCTCGATGGTAATATAACCTCGCGCTTCACGCTCGGTTATGAATTTACCTCGCGCTACGCGCTCGGCCTTTGTACCTCCCTACAGTTGTATAAAAAGCTTGTGAAA
>WSXT02192045.1:0-19665 GCA_011762715.2 Neuroterus valhalla
TTTTGAAACTATAAGATAGTGATCCGATCCGCATTCAGAACCTCTCATAGCCCTTGTATCTTTTACAAGCCCTCTCAAAAAAAGACCTGCAAATTCAAAACATGAATATTTGACGAAAAGAGCTTATTAACAACGAAATAGCTGAATTTTTAGATGGAGAACTTAGATCCTCGACAAAAAACTTGAATTTTCAACCGAATTGTTCAACGTTTCACCCAAAACGGAGAATTTCCTAGAAGCCGTTACATTTTCCATACAAAGAGAAGAATTTTCAAATCAACCTAGATAAATTTCCAAATCAAAAAGACGTAATGTGTAAATGTAAATGAGTAATGAGTCCATTTTCAACACAATATTTGGATGCTCGAACTCGAAAATATTGATTTTCAACAAAAAAGGTGAATTTTCGAACAAATAGTTGAACTTCAACAACAAAAAACTAATTGTTAACCGGAAAGTTGCACTCGCAACTTACTTCCTAAACTTTGAACCAAAAGGCAAAAATTTCCAACGAAATTGCTGAATTTTCAACCAAATGGTCGGATATAAAGAAAAAAACAGTTGAATTTTCAATCAAATTGTTCAACGTTTGAGCCAAAACGGAGAATTTTTTAGGAGACATTGGAACTTTCAGTCAAGAATGTTCAAGGAAGCAGTTATATTTGCAACACAATAGTTTCATTCTTGATAAAATATCTGAATTTTTTATGAAGTTCTACTTTTAACCAAGTAGTTGAATGAAAAAAGGATTGTTCTCAAAGAAAAACATATACCTAATATTCAAACCAAGGAAAAATTTCAATTTTAAATAAAATATAGCCAAATTCAATCAATGAGATGAATTATAGAGGAAAAATTTGAAAGTTGATACTACAAACAAAAAATGGTTCTAATTTTGAATAAAAATCTAATTGATGGGTGGAAATTCAAAAACGTATAAGAGCCATCTCAAGAAGGGTCAACTTTCCACCTATTCGAATTACGAAAATGGTCCTTCTTGAAATGGCGCTTATACGTTTTTGAATTTCCACCCTTCAATTAAATCTATTGAGAAATACACGAAAATACAAATTTTTCGACAAAATAATTGAACCCTTCAACAAAACAAATTAATTTCCAACCAAACCATTTTCTTGAATTTTTAAGTCAAAAAGGTAAATTTTCTCAAAACAGTTGTGTTTTTTTCGGAAATAATAGAATTTCAAATTAAACAGGTCAAATTTTTACTAAAATAAATCATTTTACACTAAAAACTATCAATTTTCCACCAAAAATAAAATAGTTAGATTTGCAGTGAAAGAACTGTTCTTAAAATCGAAAAAAAAATCCAATAAAATAATCTAATTTTCAACTAAAAAAGTAGATTTTCAACTAATTAAATATATTTTCAACTAAGTGATTGAACTTTCAACCAAGTGTATATTCGATTAAATTGTTTAATTTCAGGAAAAAAAACGGTAAACTTCAGTCATTGATGAATTAATTAGTTTTTTAGTTTAAAAAATGGTTTTCAACCAAAAAAGAAGGAATCTCCTACAAAATAGTTACATTTTCAACGAATTAAATGAATGTTCAACAAAGTGGTTATACTCTCCACCAAGAAGGCTGATTTCTCAACCAAATAGTCGTTCTTAGATCAGAAATATTGAACTTCAACAGAATATAGTTAAACTTTCAATTGAATGGTCAAATTTCCGAGTAAAAAAGACTTGTTTAGAGAAGGCAGTTGAATTTTCAATCCACAAAGAGGAATTGTCAATCTAAAAAAGAAGAATTACCAGCAAGACAAATTCTGAACCAAAAAGATGATTTTTGAACAAAATATTCCAATTTTTGAATTCCAAAACCCAAAAATATAAACTTCCTTTCGTATTGTTGAACTTTCTACCATTGATGGAATAGATCAATTCTGCGGACAAAAACATTCATTTTCAACTGAAAAAAGAACAATTTTATAGAAGATAGTTAAGTTTTCGAACAATCAGAATAATTCTAATTCAAAACAGATCCATTTTGAACCTTTCAATAGAGAATAATTAACTTTCAAGGAAAAATTGTCCAATTCTCCTATTCGGCTCTATTCATTCAGTTTGCATTTAAGAAAAAATACGAACAACTCTTCAAAGGACCCCTCACCAAATGTACAGTAAATGACTTTTTGTTAAAAATTCAAGAACTATTTTTTTTTGTATTATTGAACCTGAAAAGATAATTCGAAAGGATAAAGTAAAAAAAATCGAAATTGATTTGAAAGCCTCGAAAATTATACAGTATTTTCGAATAAAATATTGAACACTGTACTGTTTACAATATGGGAAGTACTTAAAATTGAACAGTTTTCAATGCCTCAGATAGAAACTTCACAAAATAAGCCAGTTTAAAATACTATCGTTTCTAATGTGACCAGATAGAACAATTCTAAATTCGAAGCCTTCAAACAAAAATTAATTTGATTTCGAAGCTTCAAAACTAGACTATATCCGTATGAGGGAAATCAAAAATTATACACTTTACAATTTACATACATACATTTTTGAACCAAAAAGAATTGGACAAGTTTGGTACCTACTGCAAGCTGATAACTAAAACTGAAAGTCAAGATAAATGGGGTCGTTTTGAAATTCATAACGATAAAAAATGGAAATGAAAAGGGATGAAACACTTAAAATTTTGGAGGCCCTACAATTATGGGAAGAAACTACAAAGAAATTTAATTTAATACTAAAACACTTGAAAAACTACTTCACTATCAAATAGCTTTCAATTTGGACGCAGGAAAACGGCCCCATTTCAAATTTTAGGCTCTAAAAAAGTTAACTATTTTAAAGAAGCATTAGGCATCTACATTTTTGAAAATGTGAAACTTTCAGACTCGATTTTTCAAATTTGAGGAATTATTTCGAATTAAAAATTCGCCAAATTCAAGAAATTTTAATTTGAACAATTAAATGAGAATAAAATTGAAATTGTATTATTCTTTCAAACTGTAAGAACGGCAATCTTGCATCTCTCCAAATTGTTTGCTCGAATGTTTTAATGATATTTTATATCATTGCACCATATCAAAAATGACTCCCATTGTATCAACCTAATGAATAAATTTCGCAATTATTTAAGAAAGGAAGCTGATCTCACTCAAACACCAATCCTTAAAAACTTCTCAAGCAAATTCTTAATTTCGCACAATTTTCGAATCGATGATTCAGAATCTTGCAAGAAATAAAGCTATAAGTAATGAATTTATTAGACTTATGTTTCGCAATTCAACCTCTAAAGCCTAAAGAACAAGCCCACGCGCTATTTGCTATTTATGCCCACGACATAATGTTAGATTGTAGCTAATGCTTTTTCACGTCCGATTAATAAAAAACATATTCTTCCATTAGCCAAAGGCCACCAGGGTCAGCAATGTCAGCCTCAGGAGTCGAGACTTTACCGGACTCGGATTTAACGTTTGTGGAAATATGAGGGAAGGCATCTTCGTCAAGGATCTTCTTCATCGTGGCCCTGCTTCTGAATCTGGTCGCATTCATCCTGGTGAGAAAAATATGTTTAAAAATCATCTCTCGTGAATAGGAATCTAAAATGTATACCTTCAGGGCTCGGATCAATTAGCGAGCTTCAAAATAATCGCATTAGTAATAGTTGCACTAGTTTACAAAAAAAGACGACATACATTTTTAATAATAATTGACAATAGAAGTATCATACACTGAATGATTAAAATATTAACTCTATTTGTTTCCAATACAAAGTCAATATATTCAGCTTGAGGATTACAAATCGGTGCTTTGAATATTTCTTTCCAAACTGTTGAACTTGTCAACTTGCATTATTTTGGAATGAGAGATGATTTTCAAGACCGTATAATTATTATTTATTTTCTTTCTTCATATTATTTATTTCTTAATAATTGAATTTAAAATTAATTGATTAATAACGTTTTTGATTTAAAAATGCAACGCAAGGAAAAAGTCACATTCAAACAAAAAATCGGAAAAGACGCACGATTTGAGCCCTGTTTTTAAGAAATAGATTATGAAAACTTTTGAAGAAAATTCTCGTAAAAATATGGATTATATAAACTTCTCCCTAAAAACGTTATGTATACGTAAAGAAATTTAAATTATCATCTTGTGAGATTTTACATGAATGATTCATTAATTCTCTTCTGGATGAAATTAATCGATAGCCTGATAAGCCGTGAAGGAATTTGGCGTGAAATATGTTTACCGGCATAAAATTCCGATAAATTTGACAGAATCTCTTAGAAACTATTTTTATGACAAACCAAAACGTTCTATGGAAAGGATTTCTTAAAGACATTCAAAAAATGGTAGATGTTGTAATAGTTTGGTTTAGAAAACTACAGATTTATATAAAAACTGAAGATTTTCAGTAAATAATTATAAGTTTTATGATAATGTATAAATAAGAACAAATTTGAAGATAAATTCTGGAAATCTATGAGCAGAAAACGTAATCCTGATGTGTATCGTTTTTTGAAGAAAATCACGAATTTATAAATAAGTTACCAAACAATTTCATTTCTGTATAAAATTTACGTTTTAAAAAACAAGACATAGTTCTTTATAGCTTTTTTTGCATGGAATTGCACATTTCTATACACACAGTAATGAATTCCTAATTTTCCACGAAAAAATAGAAACAAACGGATTAGTTTTTCACATTTTTTCTTCCCGATAGAGAGAGATTTATAGTCGTTACAATTTTTAGTTATTCACCACTTATATTCCAAAACTGACACAAAGATTTCTTCAAGTATTCAAATGATTTTTGGAATAAATTTTTATTAGAAAACTTTGATCATTGATGGAATTCAAAGTAGGCGTAATCGTATAAAAGACTTCTCGATTTGAAGCAAATCTAATGACCCAAAATCTTAATATATTTTACGGAAGAGTGAGGAAGTTTTGGTCATTCATAATATTTGAAAAATTTGTCTTTCACAGTAGAACTTTTTTCATCAGCTAAATTATCAGTTGATGTAAATACGAAAAACATTCCTTGATTTTAGGCAATAAGATTGACTCTTAATATCATTAATTGAAATTATCGAGTAAGCAAGTTATGGCCATTTATAATATTTAAAGACTCTTATTTTTACACTGAAATATTTTTCATTAGCATGATTCAAAGTTGATGCAAAAATAGAAAGAATCCTTGATTGTATGCTTGCAAAATAATTAATGTTTCCTTAGTTAGAAAGCAAATATATTTGCTAATTAATCATCATGAAGAACCAAAGCGTTCATTGAATGAGCGCGTTACAATTAAAAATATAAATTTGAAACACTCGACATCAATTTACGGCTAGTTTAATATATTGTTGTAAACATTTACAAATTCCTACCCAAAAAAAAAGAAAATGGACGATTTCCAAAAGCGTTGAAAAAGTAAGATTTTTTATAAATAGATGAAAAATAGGTAAAAAACAAGTTTCATAAGTTATATAAACATATAAATCAATGCTTCTAAACATTCTATGAGATAAACTAGTAATAAAACTTTGTTTTTGATACACGTTTATACGCGCGATATTCAAAGAAGCCATCTAGTTATCAAATGCGAAATAAGCCCACAGAATTGAATCGTTTTCTGTTGGGCAAAGTCACACAATCGGTGGCCAACGAAACTTATTTTTTCCTCAAGGGAAATAAAACACCCGGTTTGATAAAAAATATTGTTGCCGAAGTTTGAGTATACTGGTCTGATTCAAAGTGCTGGGTTTGGTCTCACCGAGTTTTATAAATTAAAATTGTAAATAATATGTTACTTTGTCACATATGAAACGTGGAATCTTGGTGACAAATTTCAAAATAGTTTACAATCTGTAAAAACTGCAAATGCGTCAGAATGATTACAAAAATTCCAATAAATACAATTATCAGCTTCAGCTTTTTATAGGAATTCATGAAAATTATTTTCACCAAGATTATATACTTTTTTCATTTTTCTTCGAATATAAGGTGCAATAGAGTCTGGTATGAGAGTTGAGAGTGATCCTAATTGGAACTTTCAATCATACAATAATTGAATGTTCTTCCTCATTTTATGAATCACTCGAGCGTGATTCAAGGCGAGATTGTGAGAATCACCTATATGTTAACTTTCCGAGACGAGTGAAACTTCACAATGTGAAAATTACATGCTCATTGATCTGCTTTAATTTATAATATCACATTAACGCCTTGGACACTCTAATTATTTCGAATTTTATCTATACAAATTTCTTTTTATTCTAAAACGATCATTATCCAAGAAACCCTTCATGAAATTTGTTATTCTCATTACAGGTGACAGAATAGCGAGTGTGAAAATCAGCTTCAGAAGTATGGTTTACGAAGATGCCCTGACAATCCTGAGTTACGCTTCGCCTTACGACGTAGAATTAGAGGTCGAAAGTGGAGGATCCGGCTCAAAACCGACAACCTTATTAAAAAAGAGCGTGGGTCCGAGTCCAACACGGATTTGTCATCCACTCTACAGGAGTCAATCAATTCCTGAACTTTCCCAGGCTCACAAAACAGCAGCAAAAAGACTCTTCATCGCTGATCCAAATGAGTCTTTGGGCTCAAATTACTCTACAATGAACTCGACCCTTAAATCTTCCAAATCTACTCCGGGTACCCAAACCCTAGAACGTCATCACGAAGAGACGAAACACAATCATCACAAATTTGGCATCAAAGTACTTCCCGCTCTCGATGGAACAGTCCACAGAATCGAGAACCAAAACGAGCACAACACGAATCTCGAAAGAAGACATTCCAAAAAAATGGATGCCGAAAAAATCCTCGGGAAAAATGCATCGCTTGTGAAGGAATCTTCCCCTCCTGATGGAGAGACCAAATTTGCACTTGAGAGTTTGCAACAGAAAGCAAATTTAGACAAAGATATTCCATTATCGAAAGAGAATATCCTAGAAAAAGAAAATCTACAACAGAAGGAGAATATAAAACACATCGAGATTACAAATCTGAACGATAATCCTCCGAAAATGAGGAAACTCATCAAAGTTGACGTAACGGAGCTAAATGGAATTGACATTCCTGACAGAGGTATAGAAGAACAGAATATTCCATCCGAGGTCCCAACTGAAGTTCACAATGCAGCGATGGCTGCTCGTCGAAACAGGAAAAGCAGTTCAGAATTGATGAACGCTCCAAAGTCCCCGACAAATTCGACTGAGGAAGATCCAAAAAGTCCTCAGAAAGGCAAGAGGAAGGCTCCAGCCCCGCCGAAGATGAATTCCGAGGATGCTGAGTCTCCATCTGCAAAGAAGGAGAAGGAGTCAGACGATAAGATCAACTCGATTGCAGATTATACTGATGCGTTGAATGATTACGTCAGCAAAGTGCGCGAGAATAAAGATGACGAGGCTCGCAGACAGAGGCTCGAGATGAGAACCAACAGAAGGAATTCTGAGTCCGACACGGACAGTGAGATTCAAAACAGTTTCACGACGATCGAGTTGAATCCGGCTGACATAACTATCCATCATACTCCAGTGCCTGAGGTTAATGATGATGAAGAGGATGATATCTACAGGAAAGCAGCGAGTTTAGGGGATCTTTCGAAATATGAAAGCAAAACTTCAACAACTTTGGAAAGAGCCCAGAGTCTGGACATGACAGATACTGGGTCTAAGAAGAGAAAAGCGCCTTTGCCTCCAGAAGATATTAACGAATCGACTGAGGATCTTACGAAGTTGGATCAGATTGGCACCTTTGACAGGCGGAAGTTGAAGAAGTCTAGTGAGTGGGGAACACTTGAAGACGCAATTTGGGCGAAAGAAGAAGCTGAAGATTTGGCGAAGAAGAACAGAGTTAGGAAAAAGAGCAACGGAACGTTGGAGAGATCAAAATCAGCCGTGGAAATCAAAATGAAGGAGGAACTTCAGGAAGCGAAGGATTCTCTTCAGGATTCTGATCCCGTGAATGTTTCTGATGGTGCGATTGAAACGTCAATCGACTTGTACAATTTACCGTTGAGCAAACGCATGACTCAGGATTTCCTACATGCTGAGAGGATGTTCAATCCGGATGAGGATAATTCGTTAGCGAGAATTGTTAATAATGGGAGAGTCGTAAAGAGTCCAACTCCTGAAGAAGTGGAATTGAATTTCAAGCAAGCAAAGCCAATTCCAGATGTTGATGGGAATCCATTCAATGTTGATGATAAGGATCTTAAGGATGTTGAAGAAGGAGTAGAAGGGTTCGAAAAAGCTCTTCGGTACTTCGATCTTCATTCTATAAAAGATTCTTTCAAGGATTCAAGTTCTAACGTGAATTTCGTGAATTTTTCGGACTCGAAAGAAAAAGATTTGTTCAAGAGTGACCCCAAGTTGCTGTACAAAGACAAAGAAGAAGTCGAAGAAGTTTTCACAAAAGTGAAGTTTGATTATGGATGTCCTGCGTGTGAAAAAAGACATGGACATCATGACGAAAGTTGTACGAGACACGGTAACTCGAAGAAAAAGAATCTGGAACTTCATAAAGCTGAAAGATCTTCTGATAAAATTGTTAATAATTCACAAAAAGAACCTGAGACTTCTAAAGTTTACCTGGAAAGCCACATTTCCAAACCAGTTTCAGAAAGCAAGGAGATGAAGAAGGATCCAGATACTTCGGTTTCTATTTTCCAAGTTCACAGAACAAAATTTGAGCAGAATTCTCAGAAGGAACCATCAGAATTCGAAACTCATTTCGCAAAGAGAATCGTGAATGTACCTGAGAAGAAGGATGCAGAAATTATTCTTGATGACCAAGAGGAAGATGGTTACGACTTTGGATCGAGCATCACAGTGAATAATAAAAATATTTCTCCAACTGATGATCGTCACAATATTAGTAATGTAAGTGTTTCTAGTGGAGAAAATAGTGAAGACAGTGGATTGGTTCAAGAATCTATTGATTCCAAAGAATCTGAAATCCGCCCTCCACTTCCAAGTACTCCGATGCCACTATCAGGTCCTCAAAAAATGACCTATATCACTGAAATAAAAGTTTCACCTACTAGAGAAAATATTCATGAGCCTGACAGTGAAAGTGATGAAATTGTGGCGATTATGGAAGGAAATGGAGAGGCTAAAAAAACTCAGGTTGATGTTGTAGTCACTTCTAATGGCAAACCAACTTCTGGAAAAAAACCTCCTGTTCCACCGAGGAGAAGTGATGTTTCGAAACTTATCAAGGATGAGATTTCTGATAAGCAAGTTGTCTATGTTTCGGAATATAAATCACCTCCTGCAAAGGAAGTTCAGGTTTCGACTGTGAGTGCTTCGGAGGATAAACCTGCAAGTGTTAATAAAAAATTTGAGCAGTGGATCTTCCTTGGAGACAACAAGGAACAGAATCCTTGGGGAAATGGATCTAGTCCTCCCCAACCTGTCACGAATATTGTTCTCTCTTCGGGAGATGAAAAAATTTTGCATCAGTAGATGTGGTCTAAAAAGTGGATTCAAAATTTCGTATTTTTGGAGTGAAATTAAATTCTGTGTGGGAAGATGTTTGGGGTGGAAAATTTGTATCGGGAGAATTTGAACTCTACTTGAAAGAGCGACATCTTCCAAATCAGAATATCTTGAAAAATGAAGTCTCCGAATATGTTAAATTTTTTCCAAATAACGAGTGCTGATTAACATTACGTTGTAAAAAAAATGTATTTTATGTCCATGTATTTTGTATCAAAGAACGTGGTACGTAACACTTCTTAATTTTATTTTGTGAAAGAGTGAATGAAATTGAGTGAGAGAAAAAAAACGTATGTGCCATAATAACGAATGAGAGTCTGGCAACATTATTTTAGAAATAGAAATAAACATCTTCCTCCATCAAAATTTGTTTTTAGAAAGGGCGAGAGAGATTTAACATTTTAGATACAAAAATATATTATTGTACATATTTGATTAATTCTAGTTTTGATACTTGCTAATGACATGTATGAGAGTTATTCAATTAACACTTCCACTATTGGATTTAATTGTCCCAGTTTAGAGTTTTTAAGCTTATGAAATACTTAGTCTAAGCATTAAATTTATGTTTGACGTTTTTATCGATTAAGAGTTTTATTTTAAACATTCTTGAATAATTGAAAGAAATCAGACCGAACAAAAGTAGTACACAAATTTTACAATAAAGGAGAATCATTTGAAAAAATAACTGATTCTGTGATGTATTTAGCACATCACACTATATTTATATTTGACATTGTGATTACAGTATTGTTATCTAAATTTGAAAAAATAGATAAAATTGACATTACTCTTATTACGAGATATTTTTCAAAAAGTATTAACCCGGTGATAAAAGATTCGGGTTGGCAGAGGAACAATTTTATAAGAAATAGTAAATGCCTTTACACTGTACAACAAAATAGGACCCTTATGCCTATGAAATAGCAGATATCATTTTTGAAGTGCTTTATTCGAATTCGACATTTTTTGGATTACAAACGATACATGAAAAAACGTATTTTTTAACCCTGAATCAAATGATCCCCTTACTTTTCAGAGAATCTAAGCGAATTAAGGGTATTCGAGTAAATCCCATGGATGATGACCTTTTAAAGAAATCGTAATGAGTTTAGCAGAATCCGTGTACAATTATTCGCCTTAAATAAGGATAATTGTAACGGATGGTTCCTATGTCATCTTGTGAATGGTCGATTTTGTAACTGTAAAAGTTTTTCATTTTTTTCTCCCGTTAAGGAACAAGAAAAATGATCCCCATTTTAATCTAAAAGAATCCATATTTAACGCAGTTTAATAGTTTTGAAAAAAAAACTCTTCTTTCGACGTCATTTGTGATCAACTCGAGAATATACAGGCCATTACAAAGCTGGAGGAAGCATTCGATTCAGCGTTATAAAGTACTTCGAAATCTTTCATCATTTGAATCTAAAGAAATGTTACATCCATTTACAGAGCGATGTGATTTTTCAAAATAAACTTTGACTCAAAAAGAACCAAACAACCTGACGTGTAGACAGAAAATAAAGGTCGAATTCGAATTCAGCACAAAAAATTATTTCGAAAATGATACCTTCTATTTCATAGACATATAGGTCGTATTTTTTGTACAGTGTAACAATTAAAAATTACGAAGAGTTGTCTGCGCCTTTAATGTATGTATTGTATATTAATTTATTTTAAGATGTTGATAGCTGTCTTCATGAGAATAGTCTTTAGTAAGATAACAGTAAACTTCCAGGAGATAAAATGTATATTTTTAGATTTAAAGGTTGGTGCCACAGAAATATATTTTTATATTGGACGATTGTTGATTAATTTCGAAGCTGGCAAGTTTATCTTGAATTACTGGATTCGCGATATTTCAAAATCTATCTTGTAATTCAATTTAGTGTCTGTAAAGAGAAAATAGGTTTATGGACTAGGAGGCGCTTTTACGAGAATTCTGTCTCACATAAATAATGAAGTTAGTGAAAGTAGTTTAAACACTTGAGATCAAAAAAAGCATGACTGAGTATTTTGGTTTGCAGGACAGAAAGTTGAAAATAAATGTTTTCGAAATTAAATTATGAAATTATTGTTTGGAAAGATTATAAATTCTTTCTAGTAAAATCTGCAAATGAAAATGATGCGTGAGTGTAGAAGTATCGTAAGATTTGTTATATTACAATCAAACTTAAGAATGAATGTGAAGCTTTGTACTTATATGAACTCGTACTCGAGGAACTAAGTTAGTAAAGAAGATTTAACTCTAGGTAAATGATGAAGAAATTAGCAGATAATTCTTTTATGCCTCAAATGAGTTTTGAATAAACGCCAGGCATGGGAGAAATTAATCTTAAACAAGTTGTTATTTGATATTGTATATTTGATTCTATATCAATAATTATACCATAAGAGACAGACGTTTGTACAACGAAAAATAATAAATCCTACTGTTTACCGAATTCAAGAATATTTTCCCGAGAAAAACTCCTCAAAAAACATTTATTATCCATTACATTTCAAGCCATCCATTCAAGTTTTATTATAAGCTCGAAAAAAACGTATACATTAATATAAATGAGAGGATTTTGCTAAAATTAGTAATCAATAATTATAATCTATTTTCAAACAACCTTAAGATACCTTGAGCTTACCTCTATCGCTTTTCTGAACACTTTTGAAAATCGATTTGGTCGCGACATGCTCAAAATTGAATGTAAGTAAAAACATAAAATTATTGTTGATTTTAAGTTGACGATTGTCGATAGCATTTGGTATCAAGTAATTTTTTCCCGCACATAGAACAAATCCCTTTTTTATAAGCACAGGCCTGGCAATAATGGGAGCCAACCTGGTGAACCTTTTGTCTGCATATCCTGCAGATTTCAAACTTTGAAGTATAAGGGTTGAAACGACCCTTTTTTGCCGTAAGTGCTTTATTTTCTCCAACTTTTCGACCACCATTTTCTGTAGTGTTACGAGCTCCGGCTTTCCACGGATCAGGGGTGATGACTTTGCCCAACTTTGCCTCACACTTCTCGCAAACCATGGCTGGTAATCTAAGAAGAAAGAAAAACTAATATTTTTCCACTGATTTCCAAACATTCTAAATTCTTCATTGCTTCTCAATATTATAGGCTGCTCCAGGAGTACTTTAATAGTAAAAAAAGAAAGTTTAAGATATATTTAATTATCTAAGATAGAATGGATAGTACATATATATTAAAAATTGAACAAATATATAAAATTTGCAGGATAGCTCTCAAGAAAACATAACCTAAAAATAGTGTATACGATGAAATTATGACGATAAGGGTAATAGAGAGAAAAGTAATTGTAAATTTTATAATTGAGGACTAGAGAATGTTAAATTTAGAGAAATAACGTAAATAAACTACAATTTTAATGTCCAAACAAGTAATTTGTACGATGGATATAAAAGGTTAGGATTTGAGATTGAAACAATATTTACTTTCTGAATTTCTCTTGCTTGAGTAATTTAATATGTAACACTTGTGTGGCTTCTGATTAAAAATATTATTGAGTTACCTACATTTGCAAGACTCTAATTAACAACAAAAACATCAATAATTACACTTTTTCAAGCGTCACAACACTGGAAAAATGAGAAATTCTAGTAAGATTCGGTTTTCTAATAAATCAAATATGAACCAAAAAGATTGCCTGAGTTTCCTTTTTCACAATTTAGTTATAAACTTACTCAGAGTTCGAAAAAATAGATGAAATTAATCGAAACAATGTAAAGGTGAGAGAGACTGTTTACATGGAATGACGTTTCACCAGCTTTCATGTTGGGGAATATTAAGGGAATTTAGTGGTTAAGATAAAGTCCCTATATTTCCCACCAAATATTTCTCCCCTGAATCCTTAGTTCTATAACCAACCGCCAGGTAACGCAACCAATCAGAGATTTCTAAAAATTCCCGTTGTTTCATCATCCCCTTCAACCCTTGATGGAAAATCGCGGAAAACATCAAGAAAATTGTTGATATCGATTGATTTTCGGAAAAGATTGAATTCAAGACTTGTAAAATAGTTGATTTTCATTCCTAAGTTGAAAATGATCAGTGTGGTGTTTAGTTTTCTCAGTGTCAAGTGACCGACGTCAATCATGTGTTGTTTGTCTTTCGCCCCAGAAAAGGAGTTTTTTTACAGGTTAGGGACGGATAGAACATTCACTGTTTAACTCTTTGAATATCAATTATAATTTCTCTCTCCATGTTTTGAAAACTACCGTGGAAATTAGTTCCTTCTTAATAAACAAAATCAGTGTTTGGGAATTCAAATAAAAAACGATTATTAAGAATAAGAATCGTGAATTGCTCTTTATTATTATTTTTATTCTAAGATTCAAAACAACAAGCGGTTCGTGTTTGCATATTTCGAATAGAATAACTCAGAATTTAACAATTTGAAAGCACTCTATGATATTCCCGAAAATAAGGAATAAAGGAATCAAATTATGGGAATCATTAATATTAGCATTCCGTAGAAAAGTTTATTTCATTGGAAGTAGTTGGAGCTATCTTGCATTATAGGGACAGAATCCAATTTCTCGTTTTTTGGCACTCTATAGGATTCAGAAAAGTTAATTAAAATTTCACGAGTCTCCGATGCAAAACTTCTTCCATTCATTTCCCTTTCTTTCTTCGGTAATTTGAAATGATATAACTTTTATAAATTCATCAGCTCTAATCCGAAATATTCGAAGTAAATAATAAATATATTCCCTCATATAACATTTTCAAAAATCGAAGGTAAAATAATATTTCACATTCGTAATTTCCCATTGAAATGTAACGAGTCAGGAACCAACTGCCAGGAAATAGTATTCATAACGACAGATCGTAATTCTTTTATTGAGATGATGCTTTTTATCTTCTTCTCTTTATACCAAGAAATCCTAACGTTCGATCTCCAATATCCATATCCATAGATATACGAAAGCATGAAGCAGTATATTTTGTCTCCCGTATTTCTTGAGAAGGGTCAACCAATATGAGTAAATTTTTTGGTATCGAAGTTATATTGAGAATTTATATTTTTTTAAGATTAACCAATTCTATGAACAATTTTCCACTACCAGAAATTATTATATGGAATCAAATATTATTTTGAATATAGTTAATTAGAAATGGAATATTCGGAAAATAGGTTTTCTCAGTAATAAAGAGTTTTGCAGTTTTTATTCGAACATTTGTTCAAAAATTTGCTTCACATCTAAGGTGTGAGATGAAAAAGTATTGATTTTTTTTCATCACGAAAAGAGCAACCATTGCTGGTGCAAACTATGTGAATATTTTTGGAATCATTTCTGAAGAGTATAAATCTATGTTTACACTTTCAAGGTCTATATTGCAAAATTTCTCTGAAAAGTGAGCAGTCTTAAAGTATTCAATAGTTCCAAGTGGTTTTGAAAGCCTGTATAAACCAACAGAACATATGTAGTATTCATTGACGACTTGCATTCACTGGAAGCACTGCGGGAAACCAAAAAAAAGATTCGCCGAAATTCTCTACGAACCAAAAAGTCTAAAGTTCCCCTTCATTTTCATGATATACTTATGATATTCTTTTCCATGCTCTTACGAATGTTGTTTTTCAGAAAATTATCGGATATAAATATTTCATGCTGGATAAATAATTCAGGTTAATTTTGCGAGAATAAAATAAAAATGTAGCAATAAACTCAATTCTTTGAATGTCTTTGAAACTTTCTTTTACATATTCGAGGAATTCGAGATTAAACGAAACCTATGGTTTTTTTTAATATATTCTGAGTTTCAGGTGGAACAAAGATTCTAGTATTATTGGGTCAAAGGTGATAATCATGGGAGATTACGGATTAAATCTATGAATTTGAAATCCATTAAATTCACTTATGCAATGAAAATTATTCATAGCTCTTTATTATTGGTAATTGATTAATGAATGAATTTGCTTTATAGAGCGTTATTTAGAGGTATTCGCCAATTATTGCATACTCTCCACATGTTTGTGCATGTCACTTCAATCGTGGGTTCAATATATTATGGAGGGCATTAATTCAACGACCTATGATAAAGCTCTATTCCTGTTATCCAATCGCTAGTCCTACACAACTTGATGCACTAATAATATTCATCAGCAAAACTAGGGCGGCATATTCTATAGATGAACAAACCCACATTTTCTATTATATTACTGAATTCACGCACAACTACCCCTTTCAGTTTGAGGAAATCTCTAAGCCAGTGTAGAAGCCAATTTAAAATTATTAGGGATGGTTAAGGCAATTCTGGTTGAATGAATGACAGGGATCAAATTCGTTATACCTTACTAAATGACCGGGGATTTCATCGACCGGGAAAAAACCGGGAATTTACTTGACTCAACCTAGACTATTGAAAATTTTACGTTCCTTTAGTGTGATTCTAAAAGTATTTAAATATATCTGTACTCCATGAGAGGAAGAATTTTTTTTTCCATTTTAAGAAAAATATTTTGCAAATTTGTTGCTCTGTGAAATTTTTTTAGCTGACTTAAATTCGATAATGTATTCATTACGTTTTATTTGCTTTTCCTCGTGAGTTTCAGTGAAGGAGAATGATTTCACTTGGAACAGAGAATTTTTTACATAGAACGTGAACTTTTTAAACTAATTATAATTCGGATTTAGAAAAGAGGAAATTTTAAAAATCGTTCCTCCAATTCAAAATTCGTCACAATTTTGAAGTCCGCTCTTCTCAATTTCAAAGAAAGAAAGTTTTTCAAGCAATCTTCAGGGTAAAAGTGGTGTTCCGGAAAAGAAATATTTCTGAATTATGATAAAAAACTTGTTTACATTGTTCATTGCCAATTCATCCGATTTTTTATTGAAAAATCAAACACTGGTTTAAAATTTAAACTTGTTTGTTGAAAATAGAATTTTTATTTCAAAGTTGCATTATTTCGGTTCAAAATCGACCTCTGGTTGAAATTGTAACCACTTAACTTTGTTAAAAATCGATCGATTTATCTTTTTTTAGTAAAAATTTAGGTATTTGGCTTAGCATTGATTTTTGAATGAGAAATCATGTGTATTCGCTGAAAAATTTCTCTCTTTTAATTGAAATTTAAATCATTTCCTTGAAACTTCACATATTTTGTTGAAATATATTCTTTTTTTTAGAAATTATCTTTTTCCTGGGAAATTCTTCTATACGGTTAAGAATTTAATTTATACAGTCAAACATTTTTTATTTTAGTCGAAGATTCATTTAGTTGAAAACTCTAATCTTTGGTTTGAAATTAATTCTTCAAACCAAAAATGTCACTATTTTATTTTTGTTTGAAAATTTTCATTTCCATAGCTCAAATTCAACCAATTTCTTGAAAAATTTCATTTTTCGGTTAAAATTAATTTTTTGTCAGAAATTGAACTATTCTAATTCAAGGTTCATAATTTCAGTTAAAAATTCGTCTTTCTTGTTTAAAATTCAACTCTTTCAGTTAGGCATTTTCAATTTCATTTAATTCTTCATCATTTTGTATAAAAATGTAATGATTTGTTTGAAAGTTAGTTTTTTTTTGTTATAAGTAGTTTTATTAAACTGAAAATTTAACTTTTTTCAATTTCAAATTCCATAGTTTTAGTTGGGAATTTATTTGTTTAGTTAAACATCTTTTTTTAATTTGAAATTTGAGTATTCAATTTTTCGTTGACAATTTATCTTTTTCAATCAGAAGTAAGAGTTAATTTATCTGTTTGAAAACGTAACTCCTTCAGTTGAAGATTGTTTTAATATAAAACTCTTGTGTTTGGTTTGAAATTAGTTTTTTTAAAGTAAAAATAATACTGTTTCATTATTGGTTGGAAATAATTATTTTTTGAGTTCGGAATTCGACCATTTTGTTGAAACATTGTATTTTTTCTTAGAAAATTATTCTTCTTTTTTGGGAATTCACTTTTATCGTTGAAAATTGAAGTGCTTCAATTAAATATTTATCCGTTTATTTTAATATTCATCTTCTTGATTGAAAAATGAACTAGCAGTTGTAATTCCTTTGTTTTAAGGTTAATTGATTTTTCTTAATTGTGAGTTTGAGCATTCCAATTTTTGTAAAAAAAATGATAATTTCTTGTCGAAAAATTGAGTATTTTTCTCAAAATTTCTTTATTTTGCAATGTTTGATCTGTTGCGTTGAAAGATGCTTAGAATGATTGTCATGAATAAAAATAAGTGTTTTCGTTTTGTGACAACTATAAATATGTTACTTCTAGTTGACCGGGAAAATTGAAAAACTTGACCGTGAAGAATCGGGAAATGACCGGGAATTCGAAATCGTCCGCAAAATCGCCACCTTGATCCTGGAACTGATAGCACAATAACAGGGTTTATTAAGGAAGTAGTGTACCTCTTGGCGCAGTTAATAAATCTATTACGTAATTTCATTACTTCAGAACATAAAGTGCAACATCGAACACTAATTGAGTGATTGGAAGACTTGGAAACCAAACTAGAAAATCTATTTTGTGGTTCCTAAAGAGCAAATATTGTGATTAGATTATCTTCCAAACCTAAAGTCATTTCGATGTCATTACTTTATTAGAAAGCTCCTGAGTACTTGAGGTAAAAGGTTTCTATATTCTACAGTCTTGCAGAATAACACATCAATTAGGATGGTTTTGGATTCAAAACAAGTCCGAAGCTGACAGATCTTTAATGTGCTTGAAGATTAAGAGCGTTTCCATAGGAAGGTTATCAGAATTTATATCTCCGTATATATTTAACACAGGAAACTTTGGATTATTTTAAAAATTAATGTCATCGCGAATTAAAGGAATAGAAGAAAGCTCTTCTGGCTTTCATTCCGAAAAAACTTTGGGGTAGAAATCTTAATGTTGGAATTTGCAACGATGATGATCTTTGTACACTGAATTTTGGTGGACAACGCTGGGCTCATCGAAAATATTTTTTTATTGAAATGACCGGGAGAGGAAGAATTTTTATTTTGTTCCATCAAAAGAAAAACGTTTTGCAAATTTGTTGCTCTGTGAGATTTTTTTAGCTGACTCAAATTTGATAATCAAATTAATGATAGGCCAAGCATAATGAAAGAATTATTACCTACATTTTCTCGAAAAAATGTATTTATCACGTTTTATATGCGTTTTCTCATTTATCTGACTTGGGACGAGGAATTTCTGAAAATATTTATAAAGAAGTATTTTTAAAAATTGTTCCTCCAAGTCAAAATTCGTTACAATTGTTCCCTCTTCTTAATTAAAAAAAAATAGAGTACTTCAAGTAGTCTTTAGAGTAGAAGTAGTATACCAAAGAAGAAATATTAATATTTAAAAAAATCTGCTCGCTGCGGGCACGCGCGCGGCTTGCTTCGCTCGCAAGTTTCAGTGCGCCTAGGGCGCGCGTCTGTCGGATCTCGCGCTTCGCACTCGATGATAAACTGACCTCGCGCTCCGCGCTCGGTTATACATTTACCTCGCGCTACGCCCTCGGTCTTAGTACTTCCCTACATTTGCATACAGAGCTTTTGAAACTCGATAACGAAATGTCGACTACTTCAATTGGATGATTGTGGATTCTCTTTTGTTAAAGCTTTTCCGGGTTTAACGAATACATTCTCATCCCGTGTTTCGTGCTTTCTATTTTTCATCGCTTCTTGTGCGACCAAAATTTGATTTTTTGAAAAAATTCAAAAAGTTGTGAAGACCATCTTGTAGGGCTCCCAAAAATAAACATTGTTTCTTGTATACCCTTTTTCCATATCTTCTTTTGTTAAGCTAAAAATTCTCATTTTTGTTTATATTTTTGAATTTTGAAAATGCCACCACTCTGACAATTCTGTTTTTATAAAAAAAAATCATGAGGAAAAATTGTTTCACTTTTTACCAACTACAAGAAAACGTATTTACAATTTTTAAATCTTTGAAAATAAATACAAAAAAATTGTCAAAATGCTCCCCCTCTTCTATTTTTGACCCAAAAAAGCTGGTTAACGAACTCGACTTGTCTTTTTGGTCCCTGAAAGTGGGTACCGAAGCACGATCGAATATGATCATTCTTTCGAAAGTTATCGAGCTCACAGATTATTTTTCATTTTTTTTTTGTGCGATCAAAAATTGGAATTTTCGATTTTTTGAGAAAATTCAAAAAGTTTTATTCACGATCTTGTAGGGCTCCCAA
>WSXT02192056.1:6550-17649 GCA_011762715.2 Neuroterus valhalla
GATATATGACACCGATTGACATTTTTACGAGCATCTTTTACGACCTATTGATTTAATGGAAATGCAAGTTCTTGTATCGGTCTATTTCTGCGATTTTTACTGTTTTATTATCGTTTGGCAATAGAAGTAAAAATATTCGGATTTTTGCGACTCAAGTTGTGTTCTACTGATAATTATGAAGGATTTTGAATGTACATAAGCTCGTGTAAAATTGTACAAAATCTGCCTTCTATATGTGACATAAAAGAGAAGCGTCTTCTCAACATTTTTAAAAATTTTTCCTTAATATCAATGTTCTGAAGCCAGGCGGAAAGCCGTAGAAAACAAAACTCTGCCGTGTTGAATGTATTTTTAGTCTTCAACAGTTTTTAAAAAGCGTAGTATTTCTCTATTTACATCATAAAATAAAATATATAGGGAAGGATGTTTGCTTCCGTAACCAAGAAATCGGCCTCTCTTCACCTACAGTACAACATTTTTTGAACTTCAGGTTTGACCGTGTTTTTATTCTTCTGTCTTCTTTTGTATCCGCCCTTAGAGCTAATTTCTTGAAAAATTTTGCAGGGATTCAAAAAAGGATGATTGCTTTCGCAAATTCAAATATTTGAGGTTCAATACACTCATCTTTGGATGAATTCTCAAATCCTGCTATTGTTCTATCCGTTATTGTAGACAAATGTTTAAAATGGTATAAACAAGCACAAAGAATCCTGGTTTCCCTGTTGTTTTATGTTCTGTCAGAAAGTCTTTTTGCATCGAATATTATCATCAAAATCGAATCAATGATCAAAATAAGGCACTGTTTTAATGGTACAACTCCATTACTTCTTGAAATTTTCCCGCAAATATTATGGATAAGACGCTTGACGCTATGATGATAGTATGCTTCATTCTCTTCCTTCTCCTTTGATCACTATGGTTACAGCACATGCGCGCTTCACTCGGGTGCGCGTACTTCATCTGCGCATCAGCCCTCCATATTCCAATTGAAGTTTTACCATGACAGTTTATCGAATTCTCGAAGTGTATCGGAAATTTTCAAGTGAGCAACGGAAAACTCCTTGTTTTTTGGAACATTCAGCAAGGGTCACGAAAAGGATGAACACTTCCGCAAATGACACAAATCCAAATATCCAAAGAATGAATGAACTCACTGTATACAAATTCTCCTGATGCTTTCTTTTTCTTCTTCTCGTCGAAAAGTCTACTTGTCTAAGAGTCTAAAAATGATGCTTGACGCCAACGGAAAATTCCTCTTGTATTCCTGTATTGACTATTCAACATTATAGGAAAAGTCGTATTTTCTTATGGGGAAACTACGATTATACTTCGGAACTTATGTCTCGACAATAATCCGGATCAGTGGCTCAATTTTGCGAGTGCGTGAGGAGAGAGAGAGACAGAGAGAGTGTGAGCACGAGCGCGAACGAATAGAGGGGAAAGGAGATACTTATAGGACTATAGGGCCACGTGGACCTGGCATCGAACGCGAAACCACTCCATAGTCAAGGTCGGTCCTTGCCCCTTGCGAGGAAGCGACCCTTAAGGAACTTTACGTAATGTCACACCCTTTCCCACGCGCCTGCCTTTTCCCCCTCGTGTCTTGTGCAAGCAAGTCCTCGAATAGCTTCCTTTGATAAGTCTCTGAAAAAAAATGAAGAACTAACTCTTCGTTAGACACTCGAATTTCTTGAATCCAGTCATTCCCAAGATGTCAAAAGGATCAGCTTTAGACTTATTATTATTTTTATCATTATTATTATTATTATTATTATTATATTAAGTCAAATCCGTTCCAGGATCAGCGTTACGCGTTTGATGTTAGGCGTCTTACAACACAGCTCTGACAAAGGTCGCTGATCAATGTCTATAACAATCACCCGAGGTGAAGAGTCTCGCAAAGCCATTTTATCAATTTATTAGGAAAATCTCTCAACGCGGGTTCATCAGGACACAAAATCCTTCGTTTGTGGCGTCTCTCTTCTTCTTGTAAACAGTTGTCTTCTACACCTTCCCACACTTGCATACACCTGTTCCTTCCTTTGCAACCATACACCTCTTGCTTGGACTCAACGGGTATGATATTTAGTACGCTCATTTATTCTGTTTCTTTATCCTCCAGTTTATTCGGTGAATGGAACGGCGCGGCGATGGATTAAAAAAAGAAATAAACGAAATACGACCCCGTTTTGTAGTCGACATCGTTTTCAAGTAGAGCGTACAAGTGTGATACGAGTATATGAGTCAAGGTCGGACCTTGCGGCGCTCTTAACGCGCCTTTAGTAGCGTTGCGAGAGATTATTGCTGGATAATTGACTTGGAGATTTTTGGAGAGAGGCGCACTATATGGTATGCATACTAAGTATGCGTTTGTCCGAAATCTTTTTTTTTAAATGCTATTATTCTGACATTTCTTTGCTTCGTTGAAAAGGAAGCTTTGTGATGGTATTACAATGTCAAAATGTTTTGAATTCGTTAGGTTCGTGAGAGGTGCTTTAACTGAGCCTAACCAATTCAGCTATCGCATCACGCCGATCTTTCTGAAGATTTTTTTTTGTCAGTGTGTACGATTTGTACAGAAAGAGTCTGATCCAAGAAATATCGTTGATCAGCGCCCATTTTCATCACTAATATTTCAAAACTGATCAAAGGTTTTCTAAGAATATTTATTCCATTTTTTTAGCACTTGATAATATTTTATAAATTAGTTCTTTATGGTTTAACTACTTTCATTCTTGTAATTGGGAGTTGATGTAGGAAAGGAAAATAATGTTCGATTTACAGTGAATCGATTGAACCTGAATATTAATTTATTTTATTAAAATATTTGACAATTTTTTGTTCGTACTTTAACTTTTTGCATTATCCTAATTCAAAATTCATGCAAGAACATAAAAGTACAAGAACCGATTGACCCACAATATCATTCAATTTCATTGAAGAGGGAGGAAGTTATGGTAATTTATAATATTTGCCAAAATTTGGTTTGAAGTATAACTTTTTCATTGACAGAATTCAATGTGGATGCAACAAGATGAAAGAATCCTTGCATTTTGAGGCGAATATTTTGACCTCTAATCAGAATTTATATATTCAAAGAGCAAGGAAGTAATGGTCAGTTATAATTTTTGGTAAATTTTGATCATATCATAACTTTTTTATCATTAACATAATTCGAGATTCATGCAACAACATAAAAGATTTCTTAGTACGAAACGAATCAATCGACCTATAAAATTGATCCATTTCATTGAAGAATGAGGGAGTTATGGTTATTTAGGATATTGGAGAAATTTTTGTTCGTAGTATATTTTTTTTTAATCGACGAGTTTCAAAGTTGTACAACAACAGAAAACATTCCTTGAATTGAGGCACATCAATTGACTTATAATAATCATCCATTTCATTAAAGTGTGATATGGTTATGATAATTCGCAATATTTTACAAATTTTGGATGTGGTATAATTTTTTTCAATAACGAAATTCAAATTTGATACAACAAAATGAACGATTCCTTGAATCAAAATGGATCGGTTTACTTACAATTTTAATTCATTTATTTAAAAAATAAGAGAGTTTCAATTTATTTATTCTATGAGTAACGAAGCTATGGTAATTCATGATATTTGACGGATTTTTGTTCGTTCTTCAACTTTCTTTATTAACATTATTCAATGTTGATGTATAAAAATAAGAGATTCTTTATTTCGGGACGATTGAATTGACCTAAACATTGATAATTGATAATTCGACAAATTTTTATTTGTGGTGTAACTTTCCTATTATCATAATTCGATGTTGATGCAAGAAAGAAAAATATTCCTCAAATTAACACGAATCAATTACCCTGTTTTAATAAATTATTTGAATAAATAGTAAGGAAGTTGATCATTTCTAAATTTTTACAACTTTTTCATTGTGTTATATCATCTTCCAGTAACATAATTCAAAGTTGAGGCATGAATGAAAAAATCCTTGTGTGGTGATGGATCGATCAACCTTAATATCAGTTCATTTTATCAATGAGTAAGGAAGTTATGGTAATTTACAATATTTTACATATCTTTGTTCGTAGAATAATTTTTTTTATTAACGGAATTCAAGGTTGAGACAAGGAAATGAACGAATCTCTGAACTGAGACGAATCAATGGACCCTTTTTTCAATTCATGTATTCGGAGAGTCAAGAAACTATGTTGATTCATAATGTTTGTCAAATTTTTGTTTGTAGTATAACTTTAAAACTTTTACCATCAGAATGGGGTTATTGCAACAACATGAAAGATGGCTTTAATTGTGTTGAATCGATTGGCCAATAATTTGAATTTATTTATTTCAAGAGTAAGGAAGTTATGATCATTTTTAATGTTTGACAAATTTTTCTTTGTCGTCTAACTTTTTCCGTTGACATAATACAGATTTGAGGCTTTGACAAGAAATTATCCTTGTTCCGAGATGAACGGATCGATCTTAATAATTATCTATTTTATGATAGAATAGGAATGTAATTGTTAATTTAATATCTGAGAAATTTTCGTTTCTAGTATAACTTTTTTTACAAACGGGATTCAATGTTGTTGCAGCAACATAAAAAATTCTTCGAATGGAGACGAATCGATTATCCAATAATTTGAATTCATTTTTTTGAAGAGTAAAGAAGTTATGATTATTTTTTATGTTTGGCAAATTTTTCTTTGTAGTATAACTTTTTCCGTTAAAATAATACAGATTTGAGACATAAACAGAAAAGAATCCTTGTTTCGAGATAAAGAGATCGATCTTGATGATAATCGATCCAATAATAGAATAAGGGAGTTATTGTCATTTTAATATCTAAGAAATTCTTGTTGGTAGTATAACTTTTTCTATTACCAGAATCAATTTGATGCAACAACATGAAAAATTCCTTAGATTGGGACGGATAGATAAACCAATAATTTAAATTTATTTTTTTGAAGAGTAAAGAAGTTATGATCATTTTTGATGTTTGGAAAATTTTTGTTTGTAGCACATATAACTTTTTCCGTTAACATAATACAAATTTTAGGCATTAACAGAAAAGAATCCTTGTTTCAAGATGAAGAGATCGATCTAAATGATAATTGATTTATTATCAGAATAAGGGAGTTATTGTTATTTTAATATCTAAGGAATTTTTGTTTGTAGTATAACTTTTTCTATTACCAGAATCAATTTGATGCAACAACGTGAAAAATTCCTTAGATTGGGACGGATCGATCGACCAATAATTTGAATTTAATATTCGAAGAGTAAGGAAGTTATGATCATTTTTCATATTTGGCAAATTTTTCTTTATAGTATAACTTTTTCCGTTAACATAATACAGATTTGAGGCATTGTAAAAAAATAAGCCTTGTTTCGAGATGAACAGATTGATCCTAATAATAATCGATTTTATTGTAGAATAAGGAAGTTATTGTCATTTCAATATCTGATAAATTTTAGTTCGTAGTACAACTTTTTTCAATAACGGCATTCAAGGTTGATGCAACAACATAAAAAATTCTTTAAATGGTGACAAACCGATTGATCCACAATTATTCAAATAAATTCACTCAAAGAATGAGCAAGTTGTGGTAATTTATAATGTTTGGCAAATTTTCGTTTCCAACAGAACTCTTCCCATCGACAAAATTCAACGTTAGAACTATATTGCTCATTTCGAGACGAATCGACTGACCTATGATGTTAATCGAATTCATCAAAGAGTGAGGAACTTATCGTCATTATGATATTTATCAATCTTATGTTCGTAGTATAACTTTCTCTATCATCATAATTCAAAGTTGATGCTAGGATACAAAAGATCCCCTCATTCGAGACGAACCGATTGACCATTTATTGATTCATTCCATATGTTTTTCTGCAGCAAAACTTGTTTTTCCGAAATAATTGGAAGCTACTGCAAGTATAGAGAAGATTTCCTGACTCCAAACAGAACAATTCATCTACGATTTTACCTTTTTTCATTAAAGAGTAGGGAACTTGTGGTCTTTTTTAATATTCGAAAAATCTTTTTTTTTAACGTAAAAACTTTTGTTTCAAATATAATTCAAGTACTAGTCTACTGCTGCGAATAAAGAAAAAATCCGTCAAATTTATAGTTTCCTGACGCCACAAGTCTCCTCCAAGGTGCGTGAGTACGATACGATTGTGTACGAGACATTTAATCGTGACACGCGGACGGGAGCACATTTCATTGACGCGTACTAGGAGTAGGAGTCATTCAGGGTCAGACAATCGTACAACGGAAAATTCATTTCGTGGACTTGAAAAAAAATTTCTGAAAAACTTATTACCCTTTTCACACTTGTCTCTTCTTCAATTATTTTTCCCTCCTTTTTCTATAACTTTCTTTCTCTTTGAAAAACCTTCAAAATCTCGACAAAACCTTGAAGCATGAAATATATGTCATGACAACTGATGACAAAACTCTTCAGACACGAAAGGCTAATTGTTGCCTGTTATCGTTATCGCCACTTTTGTAACTGCTCATTAAATAAAAGTTTTTAAGAATGTCGCATGCAGTAATTTAAATATTAGTATTGCTAATATAATTGAAATGTTCTAAACAAAACTAACGCCGAGTTCTTTCTTACTTTTGAGGTTAGCTTTTTGGATTTTTTTCCAAAAACTGTTGATTGCACAGTATAGAGATAATGTTTAAAGTAAAACGTGCTCCTTGAATGTGTCTACAACTTTTGCATGACACACATTTTGATAAGATCAATATTTCATAGCATATCAACTATGACATATTTTTCTATTTTTGCAATAAAAGATTGAATTCAATGTTTATGAGAGAGGTTGCAATTTGGAAAAAGTTTCTTATCAGTTTCTGAAGTTCTTCGAAGTCAAGGAAACTAAGAAGTGATTCTCTAGAACGAGTATGCAGTTGTGTTGTAAAACGGTAATCTCTGCCACGAGCGAGTGCGTCAGGTGTTTCGAGGTCAGACGATTAATACAAATATATACATATATGTCATATATGCCTCTAAAGTCTCTGAAATTGACATTGAAATTGACATCGATTGCAGCAAAGTCACTGAAAATGACAAATATTTCAACATCGTCAAGTCATTTAAAAATATGCGAGATAGTTTTCTAGAATTTCTGGGATAATACTCTATCTCAATATTGAGCTGCAATTCCAACTTATATTCAAATTAATTAATGATTTGATGACCTAATCAACTTGTTTGTTCGGACTCTATCGAGTGATCCAAAAATAAAAATTCTTGTCTAATGCTCGTAATTAGATTCGCATATAAATAATTTTACGCAGCCTCTAATTGATTTGACACTGAGAGTAGAGCAGTATCGAAATGTCGAAGGTTGCGATTTACGATTGATTATTTTCCAGCTTCTCGGCAAACGCGATTAGCATTCCGACGACTCATTCGATAATTTCCATCTTACAATGTAGTGTGTAAATGCATACATGCACGATCCGCGCGTGTGTGTGTGTGTGTTTATGACAAAACCGTTAGAATTGAAGAGCCAAAGAAATGATCACTGAAGTTCTCTTTCTGAAGTGCTTGGTGCAACAAGCTCAATTTTTTTATGTGAGAAATAAAAAAAAATAGGAAAAAGATTATTCTAGATTTTTTTAGATTCATTTAGATTTGAGTGAGTTCATTTGCATTCGTTTGAATTCGTTTATATTTTTTTACAATTCATTTCTATTTATTTTCATTCATTTGGATTATTTACATTTATTTGGAATAATATATAGTAATAAAAGCTACATGGAATCCATTGAAATTATTTGGATTCAAATGAATTTTTTCGGATATACATTTGCTCTAATTCTCATTCCTACAGAGTTTGTAAAATTTATTTAGATTTATTTGTATTCTTTTTAGTTTGTTTACCTTTCTAATTTATTCGATTTTATTCCGATTATTTATATTTATTTGCATCATCATTTAGGTTTACTCAGAATCATTTCTAGTTATTTCGGTTTGATTGGGTCCAATTTGATTGATTTAGATTTATTTGAATGCGCTCGTATTTGTTTGTATTTTTTCAGATTTTTCGTACTTTTTTTGACTTCCAGATCAATTAAGATTTAATTGGAATAATTTCAATTTATTTGGATCTACTTCCAGTTAATTGGATCTAATTGGGTTAACTTGGATTCATTGGAATTTATTCTGATATATTTAAATTCTTCGAATTATTTTTTTTCGTTTTACTTATCACTAGCAGTTAATTTACGTTCGAAATGAGTGGGTTTACCTTGCTAATTTTTTTCCACTTTTTGAGAACATAAGGTATTTAGAAATTCATTATTACTATATTCTAAGTCCTAATTTCTGCATAGAATATACATTTTTAACAGAATAAATAAATTTTATATTATTTCGAACAAAACAGTTGAGTTTTTTAACCGGGAAAATTTATTTGAAACAAAAATCGTATCAACTATATTTTCAGTTGAAGTAATTTATTTTAAACCAGAAAAAAATTAACGCTTCACAAGAAATGTAAGAGCTGGTATTCACACCGAAAGATATTTCAAATTCCAACCAAAAATTTTTTAACTTACCCAAAAAAACTGAATTTTCAACAAACTAGTTGAGCCATCAACAAAGAAAATTTTTCCAATCAATGGAGAAAAAAATTCGATTCGAAATATTGAAATTTCAAGCCAAAAAAAGGAATTCTGTACAAAGTAGATGAGTTTTAAACTTGAAAAAGAGTATTATAACAAAAAAGTTAATTTCCAATCAGCTGAAAAATAATGAGTTCTCCACAAAAAACTTGAAGTTCAAACCTGAAATAGATGAGATTTTAACCATAAATACGAAGGCTTTCAGTTCCAAATTAATTTGCAAAAAAAGAAGAGAATTTTCAACAACACAGTTTAACCTTCAACCAAACAAATAATTTTCAACCAAATAAGGTAATTTTTAACCAAAAAATTCATTCTTTCAACCAACAGGGTCGATTCGGAACCAAAAATGGCATATAAAAATTTTCATCCAAAACGTTTAATTTTCAACCCAAATAAGAATAATCTTTCGAAAAGAAGTGAAATAGTTGATATTTTCACCATAATATATTTCAATTTCCAATTAAGAACTGTTGAATTGAACAAAAAGTTACGAATTTCCAAAAGCTATTCGAATCATCAACAAAGAGATTTTTTTTTAGTAAACGAATAGAAAAAATTTTATTCAAAATGTTCAATTTTCAAGCTGAAAAAGAAAACTTTCCACCAATTGATTGAGTTTACAAATTCAAAATATAAATTTTTAACGAAAAAAATACATTTTCAATCAATTTCGAAGAAAAGATTAGGTTTTTTGCAAAAAAGTTGAAACTGGGACCCAACAAATTTTAGTTTTCTACCAACAAAAATAAATTTCCAACTTATGATATCGATTTCCAAGAAAAAAATGGTACAATTGCGTTTTAAGCTAAAAAAATTAATTTTGAACAACAGAATTACGAAATTTTCAACAAAGAAGTTTAGAATTCAACCGAAAGATTTTTCAGTCAATAAAGAAAAAAATTTTCATGAAAAATTGAGAATGTTTGAGCCGAAAAAAAGAATTCTCTACAAAATGTTTGAGTTCTCAACTGGAGAATATAAATAAGAAAAAGAAGTGAATTTCCAATCAATTTCGAGGAAATATAAACATTTTTTTTACAAAAATTTGAAACTTACACGTGGGGAAGATGAGTTTTTTATCCACCAAAAAATGAATTTCTGATTGGAAGGTAAGTTTTAAAGCAAAAAAGGGAACCGGCGGGTTTTCACTTTGGAAGATCAGTTGTCAAAAACATGAAAAAATTAATTTTATCGAAATCGTTTAACTTTTAACCAAAGGTATTATTTTTCAACTGGAATTATTAATCTTCAAATAGAAAAAGGACCTGCAAATCCAATAGATCGATTTTTAACTATGAGGTTTAGTTTTTTTTTTCAAAAAAATGAACTTCTAACTAAAGAATTAGAATTTTTGATTAAAATATATCAATTCTCAATTGAAAGTATAATAGCTTAATATTTATATATCTTTTATTCATTTAGACTTGTCTAGATTTTTTTATATTGACTTGATTATTCTTATATTTTACTACATTTTCTTGCTCCACAAATTATTGTTCAACAATTACGCATAAAAATCATCGACTTAAAAAAAAGGCTTCTCCAATTTCTCATTTTTTTTTCTTTTACAGAAACGAAATTTTCATTTTGATTCTTGCACTTTTAACTTCATTCCAGCTAACTTGAAACGATTTTAAAATCAGAGAAATAATTTGATAATACGTTCAACATATTAATTTTTTTCTTGAACAAATTTTAGTTTCCAAACAAGTTTAAAAATTTACCTAAAGCAGGAGCTTTCCGTTTGATTTTCCTCGTCCAGGTTTCAAAACAGTCTTCAAGTGCAAGGTTCCAATGTTTATCGAATGCAACCACATGAGCCTCAACGAATCCTCTTATGGTATTCATATTCCGAGTGTAAACCTGCAAAAAAAACACTTTGATAATTGAAGATGAAATAACACAAAAAACGACTCAACCTATGTGGATCAGAATGTAAGCACCTCGACCGAGACTCGAACCAAACCCATGGTCAGGATCTTATTAGAATTGCGTTTTTTTTTGGACCAACTTACCACAATCTTTAAAATTTTTTTTTTTTAGATAGACTCTCCCCCTTATCTATTCCTAAAACTACCACTTATTATCTCCATCCTCACTTCTACTATCCTTAGTTTCTAATCCAACTAACACCCCTTCCGCCCTCCTCTCTTTTCACTCTCCATCGTGTAACCTCCCCTTTTACCCTCCATCGTTTACTCTCCATCGTTTACTCTCTCATTTTACTCTCCATCGTTTACCCTCTCCTTTTACTCTCCCTTGTTTACCCTCTCCTTTTACTCTACATCGTCTACACTCTCCTTTTACTCTCCATCGTTTACCCTCTCTTTTTACTCTCCATTGTTCACCCTGTTCTTTTACTCTACATCGTTTACCCTCTCCTTTTACTCTCCATCGTTTACCCTCTCCTTTTACTCTCCATCGTTTACCCTCCTTTTACTCTACATCGTTTACCCTC
>WSXT02192067.1:0-19661 GCA_011762715.2 Neuroterus valhalla
CTGGTTCCGGACTAATCGTGATGCGCAGTGTCAAGTCCGTGTGAGCCTGTGTGAGTACGTTTCTCAACTCTCCCTAGAGGATCTCTAGTCTGACCATGCAGTCGTGGATGCTGAACAACGAAGGCCGACATGGTGGCCGGCCGTTGCTTCCGGCGGAAAGCAGCCGCCCCCCACTATGTAAGCGAGGTAGCAGGGGTGGTTCACCGGAGCTGCACATGCCTGCTTATGGCGGCCATCGCTATGCCCCCTCTACAAGTCCCTTCAGATGTTGCGAAATACAATAGGTCAGATGCAACTGAAACGAATTCTTGAATGGATAATCTAATACAACTGGAGCGGGTTCTTGAGTGTATAATCCATTCCGCATATGCTTGATATGGCGGGAATCTCATCCACAAATTTATCTGGAATTCCGGAGCCTCTCGATGGTGACTCTGTCTTCATTCGGATCAGCGCCTACCCTGTTCTGGTTGTGTGGGTAGTTTTATTTCAAACCCGCCTTATCTTTCGTTGAACATGAAATACAGGTAAAAGAGAACAGGAACAAATATGAGTAAAGAGAATAATTGATAGGAGCTCCGTTGTCTGGCAAATATCTTGGTTCTTCGTGGAACTACATCCTAACCTCGAATGGGTTTGAGTGATATTTATTCCCTACTAATTTACATTGAATTCAACTGATAACTCAAAACATTTTAATGTGATTTCAATCAATCCTAGTATCTATAAGTAGCAGTATTCAGCTCATTTTGTCATTACTGACCACTCGGGCTGCTTGCAGTCAGACCTATAGTTGATTCGTTGTTCAATGCTTTATTCATCAACCAAGTTACTCTAGCTTAGGCTAATAGTATATTATTTTTTGTGGTATATATATTTATTTATTTATTTATATTGGAAGAGAGCGTTTATTTTCTGTGAAGAGATCTTCGTTGGCCCCCTTCGTAGAACTATCTTGTTGATTTTCGACCATTTTCGGTTAGGAAGCGTTCTTTTCCAGTTTTGGTAAAATTCGATCTTTTTGGTTACGAACTCAACAACCTTTTAAGAAGATTATTATTCTATTATAAAAAACAACTTTCTCATAAAAATGAAACTGTTCTTGGTTGAAGTTACAAATTTTTTGTTTGAAAAATGGACTTCGTGGTTGAACATCATTCTTCTCACTTCATAAATTTACTGATTGCGGTAAATATTTGCGCTTTTCCATTCGCCTGCGACGACCTCTAATTGGAGTAAAAAAACCTTGAAGACTAATTGATAATACGATCAAACCTCGCTGCATGTATAGCACGATTTCCTCGTTCTTCTAAAATCCCTTATCACTTCCCGAAATTGTATTCACGTTAATAATCATGCTCTTCCCCTTATTTCCAGAAAATTTTCGCAGTGAATTCTCTTGTAAATTATGTTTAATGTTCTTTCCCAGGCGTTCTTCCAATTAGAATCAAGACGAAATTTTGAGCCTATATGTTGAATTGTATTCAAATTTGCAACTTTGCATTTAAGGGTCTAGAATTTTTGTGATGATCCATGCTAAAGAAGGGCAGAGGTGGAGAAAATTTCCCATACAACATGTCGTAGTTTTTTATTGGCTCTGGAAAGAGATTCCTAAATTGGAAAAAGTAAGGAATGAAATATTTCCAAGAAGAACGCTATTGCGCATTATTTCGACATTCATTGAAACCATGAGAGGAAGATTTGTTATTACAGACATTAGGACACTTGAAATGCATTGAAACATCTACTTTATTACCATCATTGCATATCGAAGGAATCGAACTCCAGAACTGCTCTGCGTGGTACTTGTCCCTCAAACTGACTCAATTATAAGTTGAGAGTTGATCAAGGAGCTCGAGAATCAAACTCCATCACATAGAATGCCGTCCCCCATCGCAGCGTAGTCTTTCCATGGGCAAACTTGTTTACAAGGACTCTGCCGTAGGAAGAGTACTTTGTGCCATAATGCTTAATATGCTTTTATCATAAATGAAGAACAAGCTTATTGCGTTGTTTATACGCCCCAGCAAAATTTACTACATTATTATTGAGACGGCCATCTGGGCGCCTTTCTTTCGGGAACGAGAAGTACCTGCAGTATTGAACACACAAAGTTTGATCCATTCGAACATTTCCGCCACCAAATGCGCCCACTAAAATCCAATCGTGATTTTCATCGAAAAATCCAAAAGTTTTGCCGGCGTGGTCTGATCCAAGTATATACTCATCTATCGATCGAAAATCAGGCAAAGGTCCGAAGTTTACACTTATATGATCACCATATTCATTTGCATAGTAGGAAACTCCAGGTATTTTTTCCAATATGCTGACTCTTGATGGAGACATACTTTTGGCTGGAGAACTCAATCCTGTCAGGGAAATTATAATTTGAAATATTTCCAGTCTCAAAAATCCTAATTAAATTTGCATTCTCCAATAAAACACAAATGCAGCTGAAACTTTCAAACTTTATGATAAGCAACTTTGATCTCGCATTGGTAAGATGTGCTAGTAATACTGCTAATTAATTTCCAAAAGACATCTGTAAGCCGGTTCGAAATTAGAGTTCAAATCTCTCAATTGTTCAAATTGCATAAGTAATATTTCATAAGTCAGAATGGTCAAACTCATCGGGAGAAGCAAAAGATATGTCGCGAGACTTTTAGTTCGGCCTTATTTCGTCAAAAGTAACAGCATGTAATTTATCAATCTCTCAATCAAAAGTTGGAACAAGATTATAAAAAGTGTTGCAGAAGATTAAACAAATGAGAACTAGCATTGCACGGTGTTATCATAAGTGATTCAGATAAGAGAGGAGACAAAGCACAAATGAGATGATATCAATGAAGAAACTAAGGCAATAGTAGAATCGCTCCATCAATTACATGAAGAATGAGTATGAGATGGACACAGTTCGAAAAAGATAGGAACGTGAAGTAGACAAGGACATTTTTGGTAAATTATGAAGAAGAACAAGAGAAAGATGAAAGAACTAAGCCTTGTAGTCAGGAAAAGAACATGCCATTCAAACGTGGCTAGACGGGCCAGAATTTGAAAAATCAGACAGTGCAACATAAAAGGCTTAGTAGAACAGCACGAAAAGACAAAAAGAGAAAGAAGTTGTGAATGTATGAAGTAGTTAGCGTGCTGAGAGTCAGAGCAGATACATGATAGTGGGAATTGGATTGCGTAGTAAAACGCAAAAAGAAACCATGACCACGGACAGTCAGGAGGATAGTGAAGGGAAAGAAATAGATCAAAAGATGTAAGGGAAAGGAAAATAGTTACGAGAAGAATCTAGGTTTAATTTCAGTAAGAGTAATCAGGAACAACCCGAAACCTTGACTATTGGCATAACAATTTCCAGTTTCAGTTCCAGAGATTCAAAGCAACGTCCTGCAGGAGAAAGGAGAGACTCTGATTATTGCGACCCAAGCATAATGAATCGCCCATTTTCTAAGAAGCCACTTTCCTACTCTTCTGAGAGAGTAAACTTCTGGCTTCCGCTGATATTATTAGGAATATTCTAACCTCGTGTATTATTATTTGAGGAGTCTGTGCATGTACAGGTATACACGAGTATTCTGATTCGAAAAATATAGATCGAAATTAACATGCAATAAAAGTGTGCCAGAAATCGGAGATGTAAAATATTAATAAATCGTCATATTTACCTATAAAACTGAGGAGCATCGTCAAGCCGAAGAGAGAAGTTCCAATAAAGTCTTTCATAATTTATCCAGAATTGATAACAAAGTATCAGCGTCTTGTGAATGATACTTCTTATCTTTCCTGTCATTTCTTATATATTTACTGATTTTCTGCTCGTGAAATAGTTTACAAATAGAGCAGAGTCCAAACAACAGTTTTTTAAAGAAGCGAGAAAAGTTTATGTGATTAAAGTATGTTTGATCTCGTAATTACAAGAATCGGGAAGGTAGAGTTGATCATTCTGGTAATCCTTGAATAGATAATGGTATAATGTGGCCCATGCTTACTATATTACGCAAATATGCTCAATTGTTTTCCAATCGATAAGAAACGTCGTACCCGTAACTTCCTTGCTTCTAGATTATTTACATCAAAGCAGCTAATATTTTATCTATCATACTTCAATTTCTACTTCTCTGTCTATTTATTTTTCTTGAAGGCCTCCAATCGCAACCATATTATTAGTAACGATTCTTACTACTGATATTACAATCACTTCCTATACCGTATGATTCATTATACTTAGTCTATTGTAATTTGGAAACTACCTTTTCTGGCTATGTGTATGTTATATATTCATTAATCGCCGTAGCTGTCGTTGCATCATAAGCAAACATTGTAAAGTTTGATTCCATCATTTTGTGAAAAATGACATTATTGTTATATTTATTTGAAGTTATCTATTTTTCTTATGAAGATGACTATGCGAGGAAAATTATTTAATTGATCATCAATCTACGCATCAGCTTGTTGCACCTAATGTTTCCTCACATCATTAATATTACCAACCTCTCGTATAATAAGCACGACGCGATCTCCAATATGAATAAACTTTCGAGACGTCAGACAATATTTTCATAATTTTGTACATGTTCATACAGTTAGCGGATGATAGTTATTACCATAAAAATAATAACGCAATAAGCGGAAATCTGCATAAGTGAGGAATTGAAACTTCCTGGTCGTACTAAACACTCATTTAAAGGCAATCAAGCTCCTTGCACACGTGATTTGTTGACAGTTCGGTTCACGGTGCTCCACAGCCGGTCCCAAATTGAACAAAAATGTCAACGGAAATGGTCTATCGAGTTCCATTCAGTATCGTTCACAGAAAATATTACCGTTGGAATGGAAATCCTAACTGCTCCCCTCCCCCATATATCTTGAAAACAAGATTATGAAAAATTTTATTTTTATTTTCAAAGAATAATGAGATTCATATTTTTAATTGTGTATGCATGTATATATATGAATAAAGTTTTAACCACTCTAAGCTTTTACCCCAGAAACAACTACGATGACGTGTTGGTACATATCGTTCCATATATTTTTTCATTCTAAATTAACGACATAACCTATAAAGAAAAATGAAAATGTCATGAAAATTTTTAAACGATGTTTAGTAGAAATACGGAAAGGGAAACAACATATTTGTTCTACACAATGTATAAAGCCCGTACATAATGCCACAATGATTTTGAATTCTTTGAATGGAAAACAACAACATCAAGTAATTAGTTCTGTGCTCAAATGTAAAATTCTAGGGGAAGAAGATGACAACGTATAAAATAAACAGATACAAATGTTAATATTGACCTTACTTCATTCAAAGGAAAACAACTTAAACTTGTTAATTATCCAAAACAGGAAAATAAGATGTTTATTACTAAATAAAACTTGATAACTCTCAGACGAATACTGACATTAGTATGAACTAAATGAATAAAATACCAAACTTTATAAGGTGTAGTGAAAGAAAAAAGTACTTGCCTTCATTTCACAAAGAATAGATCTGTTGTGTGGGCAAACACTAAGGATTTACTCCGAACTATCAGTGGAAGGCGAAAACTTGTAGTTAATTGTCAAATAAAATTGCTCGAAGACGGAGGACAAGGCTTTTTTTATAGTATATATGTCGGTTTCGCCAGGAGATCCAAAGGAAGATTTTATTGAACAAGTTCAAAAAAGAAGTTTAAATGCAGATGGTGGATCGAGCAGCAAAACATCAATGTTTACAAGTGTAAAAAAAATATTTTTGCTATGCATTGTTCCACAGGTCAAAGAAACCTATGAAAATGTCAAGCTGCTTTTTGATTTTGAACATCTAAATAGGATGTCTTTTCGTTGTGTCCCAGATCTCAAACTTCTGCCTATTATAAATCGTCAACAAACAGCTACTGCAACCGATCCATGTCACTATTACTTCAATTTCCTGACCGATCTAAGAACAAAGTCAAATTCAAAAAGTGATAGTGATTCTTCAAATTTGAAGACTTTCCAAGACTTTTTTTAGGATTTCCAAAAGTTTGAGGCAATGAATAAAATTAGAACAATGGTAAAGGAAGGCAATAGTTCGATCAACGCTCGACTTTTCGATGAAGATGGTTGCGTATAACTCCTGAGCTGAACATTTTACAAGGATTCGTTATTCATTTGTTTTGGGATGAGTTTGTCCAACGAGAAGGATTAGAGAATGTAGTAATCTGGCCAAAGAAGTTGAATCTGATTGCAAAAAACTATTATGGAAATGTGTTCGATGGGAATGCTTGCAGAACGTTCCTAGAAGAAGCAGACAAAATTTCAGATCATTTAATTCACGAAAATATTGGTAAACTTGCAATGGTACGTTATGTGAGTACATGAAAAGTTATGAGCAAAGTAGTTGGTAATTATTTCTCTACGACGCCACAGTAGATTTCTCTGTATTAAACACTCAAATTTATAACTTAAAGAAAGATATACTGAGTACTGACGTATGCATAACTTTAAAGTTGCATATACTAGTGGATTCTCATTAATTGTAACCTCAAAGCTATTCTCCTATTGAAGCTATTGTCGGCAAAATCAGCTCCTATTCTTGAATGGCTGATCGATGCGGCAGTAGAAAATTTATAAGCTCTCAAGGCGTCGAATTGTTTGATCAATTACTTATATCCTCATACATCGAAACGAAGTAGAGGATATCATGGTTCGTCGGAGGGCTCAGTAGCTTCATTATGTATTACTACTGACTAGACTGATGATCAGGATTGAAAGTGCTATCACTGTGGACAGTAGCACAAATACTGTATTACAATTGCCTACGTCAGCATTTGGAAAATTAATATTCTGTATCTAGAAAGTGCCGGATACAGGATCGCATATAAAATTCAGAGGCCTTTGGGCTCATGTGTAGCATCCTGACTCACAATCATTTCATTGGGGTTCAGGATTAGTTTTTGAAAAAATTCAGATTTAACAATTTCCCTGCATTAGTGAAGGGCCCCTAATTGGTAGAGACCCTGGAGCCATGCTCCTGCTGGCTCTGTAATAAATGCGTCCATGTTCGGACATGTAAAAAAATACATCCTACCTACCTCCATTAGAAAACATCAGCCATTAACAATATTCACGACTCAGACTGTTTTCCCCATGTTTTGAATAAGGTGGAAAGGCCTTCTTCACATTTTTGTCATCATGATTTGGGTTTGATTTCAAATATCGATTGGATGCACTCGTGCTTCCTCGTTTGACCCTATATCTTCTTCATTTCGGAAGAGGTGCTGAAGATTGGCCTCGCATTTCTGGATGACATCTGGCGGATCCAAGTTTCGGTAATAATGAGCTAATCGGCGTGATCCTAGGAGCAGATGTCTTTTCGTATTTGATCCTCCCTAATATCCGCAAATATACGCCTAGTTCTCCTGTTGCTTAGGAAACTCAGTTTGATTGGATCTCATCTGGCGAAAAATCGGGCGATTTATCGACAGCACGATTCTACAGAAGCCCGTTGAATGCACATTTTCGTGCAGGAAGATCTATCCCTCGATCTTCAGAAATTTTAGAGAGTACGGAAGATTCCTTTACAAAATCATGTTGACAGCTGAGGATCAGGAGAATGGGAATTTCTCCGTTGTTACTTATTCTCGCTTACCTGAAGAGTGGAGGTACATTGGTGGGCTTCTGATGGAGCACTACTTGCAATCACTCGGATATTCATACCGTCCAGCTCTTCGAATGTTGGCTCGGAAGATGCGTCACCTCATGCGTGTCATGAGTCTTTTCAAGGCTTATGATGTGTTAATCGTAGGAAATGTTTGCAGTGTGTGCTGATGTCGAAAGAAATCCCTTGAGGGAAAAACACTATCCGTTTCATGCTGAGGCAATTCATCGAGGGACCCATGTTGATATTGTCATCACTCCGTTTGTCTTCCGGTTCCTATGAATTTCACGCATTCCGCGACGTTTCCGAAAAATCAGCCACCACTGATTTCTATCTTCTCATGAGATCTGCTTTTTGAACCCAAAATATTAGTAGACGATCAAGTCGAAAAAACCAAATAACTGGAATACTATTGAAATATACAACCTGTGCAATGATGAATAACTAGTCGAGAACCCGTCTGCCTGCAGGGGCAGTCCGACTGGTCATTCTCCACTCGCAGGAACCCAAGGTGAAAATGGCCCGTCCGCCTGCAGGGGCCATCTGAGAACAGCTACGCTAAGCACCGTCTACTTGCCGGGTTCCAAAGGAGAAGCCTCTGGTCAGCGCAAGGGCCGAGAAGCAACCAGTGCCGTGGAGGAGGCCAATTTATTCCTTGACTACAGCACTAACTCCTGCATATTCCTCTTTTAGAGACGTCAAGACAGCATCTTTTCATCCCTAAACTGAAGTCAGTGTCATAGGACTAGGAGTGATCCTAATGAAGAACCAAGAGGGACAAGAGAGAGTCATACCGGAAGCGAGGAGAATTATCACCGCAGACAAACGGAACTACACCGTTACCGAAAGGGAATACATGGCGGTGGTTTTGTGAATGGGGAAGTTCCGCGAATTTCTAGAGGGGTTTTATTTCAAAGTGATAACAGATCACAGCAATCTTAAGTGGTTGTATAGCCTCGAGGACTCTGCAGGGTTTTTGGCTCGTTGGTCCCTAAAGTTTCTTAAATTCGACGTAATTATCTTGAATAGGAATGGTGCGTTACACCACGTACCAGATGTGTTTCCTAGAATAGCCCAGGAACGAGCAGTTCTTACTGCAGCAGTAGACAAGGCCAACGACTCAGGTATGCCAGTGTGTACTGATTCCTGGTGTATAAGGCGTGTAAAGGCTGTCAGACTGAAGCCTCGGATTTCTTCCTGCGGCAAGATAGACGGAACAATGTTAATCAGACATGAACCTCGCCCTAGTATCAGAGACGTACTACCGGACATGTAGGCTTGGAAAATTGTGGTTCCATTGGAGCTCAGGTCAGGAGTTCCAGCAGAGGCTCACACTGAGGTTTAGTCGGAACGCTTGGGAGCAGAGGAAACGTACCGAATATAAGAATTTTATGATATTACATAACCACACGGAATGATCGTATTTCAGATGAAAGTATAAAAAATAATATTTTACACCCATCGATCAATTTCGCGTTACGTTACTGAACCAATCATTTATATCGGTCAGTTTCTTCCTCTCTACTTCAGTCTGCTTGATGTCGAGTCTCAAAAATGGTGAAAAACTCATGTATTGACTGCGATCAAAATACAATTTTATTGTTTTATGTATTCCAACACATAATTCAATTTCAAACCAAGTTAGAATCCTTTTCATATGTCTCTATTGGTTCTAAGCTCTCATATGTACTGAATAGTACTGCATACAGAGCATGAGATAAATGTTGAACATGGTTGGTTGGGAGCACATATAAGCTGATGAGGAGAGCGGTAGGACTCTCTAAACGCTGTAATAAAAGAAAAGGATGGGACCTCTTTGAATCTCTATTTGGTCTGAAGTATGTCATTTAATACTAACACCTCAGGTTCAAATTTATACTCTACTCGGACGAATTAACACCAAAAGAAGTACAACATCGGTACAATTAAGTATGCGTGACGTATCGATGTTTCTTAGATAGGCAGGACTACTGAGGACTATAGCTCTTGCCATAGAAAAATTAATAAAGTGTTTATTAGTTATAGCATATGAGAATATGAGCGTGATTGTTTCACTCAAAGTTCTGATCGCCAAAGATGTTCCAGAAGGAGTACGATAAAAGCCATTTGGAGATCGTCATCATGGAACATGCATTTAACAAGTTCATGGATAGGCTTGAGGTCAGAGCCGCATGTTGTAAACAAAATAGGCCCCAAAACAGATCCTAAGTGATATGTATGATATAAAAAATAATCAGAGGAGGAGCTTCCGTAGCTCCTTTTGAGGTGAGCAGCTTTTCCGTTCGACTTTCCATCGTATTCTACAAAAGTGTAGCTGTATAAACAAATTTTCGATTTTCCTATGTCATTTTCCACGTTTGAAACCAAAACTATTGTTTTATGGGAAAATTTTTCAACGCTATTTTGAGGCACTTTTTAAGATGCACAATTTTTTTTGTTTCTCTATTCACTGTATCTAGCGTTGATAGACTTACAGACAAACAGGCAAATATGTTCGTAAAACCCAATTTTCCTGACTTAGAGGTTCTGATAACGTCATGAATCGACAAAAATGAGGTAGGTTAAAGTTAACACGGATACCCTGAAAGTGCGTGAGAAAGTCACTTGTGATTTTCGTTTTGTCAATGTGATTACTGACATGCAAGGTTTGACAAAGTTCATACAAACTGAGTACAATTATCTTCTAAGCATCTACGAATGGTAGCTATAGATTTCAATTTGCATTTTCTACCCGTGATCAGGAAAAAATCGGAAGAATATTTAGGCATAAAAAGTAGGTTTGGAAAAAGGTTCGGGAAGCGACTCAATACTAAATGCGTTGTTCCATTTTCTTTGAGAAAATCAAAAGAGAGGAGGAAAAGTTCTAATAAGAAATTCTTGAAAAGGCTTTTGTTGCGACAAAGAGACGACAATTGATGTCCGTCAAAGAAAGTTCTGCCACCAAAGTGTAAACATAACACTATTCACTTACAGGTCAAGGGAGAAAAGGCTGGCATTCATTAGTCATATTTGTATGCATTAGAGATAAGGAAAGATTGCTATTCTTCAAATACTCGAATATCGGGAAGAGGTGCCAGGATTAAGAGATTCAGTCACTCAATGATTACACTGTTCAACGTCTTTTAGGAGATCCAAATCAAGTATGCCATCGATGGACTGCCAACTGACGCAGAATAAAATCAGAAGTTCAAGAAAAATGATTCAACCGATGACTTTTTCTTCACAGCATTAATAGTGTCAAGCAGCATCATCACAAATGAATGGTCTGAAGCCCGTAAAGCAAAATAAAGAAATTGTCTTCAACTTTGAAATTGGTCTTCCTTCTTTGCATGACTGAATGTTGTTCATCAAGTGTATTCTACATATTCCTCATCAGTTACGAAATTTCTAACATGTTACATTCAAGAAAATGATGGAAGGAGCTGAGCTAAGAATTTTCCACGTTCCAGGAGAAGATGGGATGAATAGTTGACCAACCAAATTAGGGATCTGGTAACTCTCATGGTGGTACTACGACTCGCAGGTTTCTTTGGATGTTGATCAAGTTCTAAAATTGACTAGAGTAAACAAATAACTGAATAGAATAATAGAAAACAAACTACGAACGTTTCAGCATGGCATAACAATGATCCTGATCTTCATTAATGCGTATGCTTTTAGAACAGCAAACTATATGCAAGCTTATAGCCATAGTACTACATGTCTTCTTCAGTTTATAAGAATACTGCTACGTCATGGAAAAAAGTTACAGGAGATTTTATGCTACTTATGGGCATTCATTCCAAAAAAGCTTCTGAAGCCAGGAACAAGGATTTTGATTACATCCGTAAGTCCAACACAAGGGCAATTTCTCGTTGCTCACTATGCACAACCTATTGAGCAAACCCTAATCTCCAGTTATTTTCTTGCATACTTCAAGAATAAATAGACACTCAATGAACTAATGGGACAATTAGGATCCATTACTGATTCGAGATATTCGAATTATTAATTGCGATGTATCTATTTTAAGTTTTTTAGAACAATCTTAATATTGTTATGAATATTATATTGTTCTCTCGTTTTAATGTCTCAAATAATATTATCACAAAAATTTTTGAAAAAAAATTTCTTCCAACGACCAACTGCAGATTGTGAAAATTATCTTGGAATCGTTACTGAAAATTCCGCGAATTGTTTTAAAGTGTTTCATATACAATTTTGGAATCACTGATAAATAATTTATCATCAGATAGTTTCAGTATAAAAACCGTCCTTTTTACATGTCAAAATTATAAATCTCAATTTTGTTTAAACTATTGATATCAAGAATCCATATTGTTTATTTATGATGGAGCTTGAAGTATACTAATTGCTCTGGAGATAATTGTGAATTATTTTCAGTTAGGGAAGTTGATTCAGCTTTGACAGAAACATATACACAAAGAATTGGTTCATGAAAATGTTAATGAAAAGAGTCATATTTTTCATTGCAAGTTATTACTTATTATTAGATGTTCAGGTAGAAGTCATAGGAAAACTGAAAAAAATCAGTCGTAACAACAGCTTGAAAAGCTTAATCTCTAAAAACCTCTGTTACATAGATGTTGTTCTGATTTTTTATGAAAAATTATAAACTGTTATTCTTTTTTTCTTAGGAAATCTATGTTAACGCAAAATTTAAAAAAATGTATATTTTGTATAGCAGTTGGTTGTTATGACTGCAGAAAATTTATAATAATATAGAATTACTATTATTTTTCATTATGAAATTGTAATAATGTTTTTGTAATAAGTTATGATATTTACGAAGAAAAAAATTTAATTTATACGTTAAATCTTCAACTTCCAAGCTATAACCAAAGACTGATTTATTTTATCTAAAAAAAATTAATAATGAGATAAAGATTGACGTCGAAAAGCTCAACAAGCCAATAACATTAATTTGTAGCGTGTATACTTCCAAAAGATGTTTTGTTATTGCAATGAATCTGAGTTTGATCATGAAATATTTTCTGGAAAAAATTTACTTATTTCAAAAGTTCACTTTATTTGGAGAATCGCCCATATATAAATGTAGGTGCAATAATCCCAGGTAATAGTAAGTTTTTGTTCGAGTTTTTACTTAAGATGAAAATTTACAAAGCTGTGATGGATGATTTCTTCACCTTATTCGTTTATATATTGTTACCCTGTGGGTGAAATTAAGAAGAAGTGAACGGAATTCTTCAAAAATGCAATTCTGATTATTTGAAAAGAAGAAAACTCCCAAAACGGTTAAGAATTAGAAAATGCAAGTGATTAGGAATCGCGAACTCATATGCAAGACCACTGTGAAAAACACCGGTGTTTCCATCCATCTTTGGGTCTTTTTCGATGCACATATGAAAAATATGTTTAAATTTGATTCTGCATACATACTCCAACGATATGGAATGTAATCAATATCTCATATAGGTTGTCGCACGCCGTCAACACGGCGTCTCAAATATCTGAAATTTTTCTTTCCCTTCTGCGTCGGCTCAGCTGAGTCCTCAAACGTATTGTTTTTTCACATAATTTTTATTCCTTTTAATACCACATCATCAATTGTGCAATATTGTTGCGTAATCTTTTCCTCGGTCGCTTTCAATAAAGTATGGGGCACAGTCGGTCCAGTTGCGGGATGAAAGGCGACAGCCTGCTTCTCGCGATAATTTTTGCATCCTACTACTATAAAAATTTCCAACAATTATCGAAACGCATCCCCAAGATTACCCTCGCGGCATCGGGCATCTCGCAGCATCCGCCGATTGGCTCGTCCCGCGCTGATCGGCGACCAATCGACGGATGCCCCTCCGTGTCTCGCTCCATTAGTGCGCATAATCCCGCGGGCGAGGCATAAATACCGGTGTCTCGGTGTCACGAGTGGTTATTTTACCGATATAGCAAGGAGCAAGGCTGCACCTCTGCGCTTTTCTCAAATTTGTTACTTTTCAACCCTGTCTGTGCACGGTCAGCTAGTCCTCGCCGAGAAAAAGCCGCAACCGAATACTGGCGTCACCAGCAGTCGAAGGGATATTTTTTTTCTATTCGTTTCAGTCAATCACCCTGAACATTCTCCTTCTACGAACCTTATCCAATGAAGGCTTCCCATCAAACATGTAACGGAGGTTCCTCCTATCAAACATGTAACAAAGGTTCCCGATCAAACATGAAAGGAGGGTTTCCCCCAAGCAAACATGTAACTGAGGTTCCATCCCTTTTTATTTTCTTTTTGAGTGAGCAACGACGGTCTCTTATAAAGAAAAAAGACGGTCGACGAGTTCCTTTGATCATTTAAAACTTTATACTTCCAGAATATTCCGCATCGCAGGAGAACCCTCACGCGGAACTCAATCCCGTGGACGGTGTCCCTGAACCTCAAGGAAACGCCTGTTTACTGGAGGACGCCCACGTGGAACTTAATCCCGTGGACGACGTCCCTGGTTTCTCGCTCTCGGCCAGGTCATACGAGGACACCCACGCGGATATCCATCCCGTGGCTGCGGTTCAAGTGATTTTGGCATCTTTAAATACAACGTCGCAGATCATAAGGGTGCAGGTAGACCCCCTTCTCAAAGGGGATTGCGTCTCCTATCCCACACCTCCACAACTCGTCCTCATCAGGACGAAGACCGTCCCTTCTCAGGGCCACAAATTGAATTAATGTATTAAGGAACATAGTTTCTGATTGACCTCTCAATTAAACCATATTGGACCCAAAATCTTTTCCCAAATCCCTAACATCCTTACAAAATTGTCAGTCCCAGGCCCCCTTGAGTCCATGGCTCGCATTGGGGTAACAGAACTTGAGGGCAACCACGCTCAGCGACCGCGGTCCTCAAGTCCTCTTATTTCAGATTAAATAAGAAGGGAGTGATGCAATACACTATACCTTCTCTGCTGACTACAAGGTGAGGCGACCAATTCTACCAGGAAATTGGTCCTTTCGGAAGAACGACACACCTGACTCATCAGGCTTAGGACAGAATCCATTGTTCCTGCACATATTGCCAATCTGACTGAAAACTACGATTTAAAAAATTCGAATTTTTATATCATCAATAAACTAGATAGAGCCAAAGCTTTATATCAAAGGCAAATTTAAAATTCTGAAATCGGAAGTCTAGTTGGTAACATCAAGAATCTAGCAAATTACACATTGTTTCTGAAACACCGATTACCAAAAACTATACACGAAAACTTTATTAATAATTTTTTCGAATCATAGGAGTATATACTTCATAAACTCAGATATAAAAAGCAAGAGGCTTGCATAAAAAATTTCGAGTTTAGAAGAAGAAAAGTTTGGAAAGAAAATTAGGCTATCTGCAATATCAGGATGAATAAATAGTTTCAAAACATTTCAAACGAACATATCCCAGGAGAGATTGCTAAAAAATCATCTCCAGGGAACAAATTTTGAATTCCTTTTCAATCAAATAAACTTCTTACTAAAAATATCATTGCTCCTGTTGAAAATTGCATTCAATCTTCAGATACAGTTAAAAAATAAGAAATCAGAAAAAATAATACAAAGTTAATAGTAAATTACAAAGGAAACAGTAAATTCAAGGTGTCTAACTTGGTCGAAAAAAAATTACAAATTATCAAAACGAAAAAAAACCCTATTCTTCTAAAAGCTGATAAAGGGAATATTACTGTGGCTCCCAATAATAAAGATTATATTGAAGATATCGAAAAAATTTTGAGCAACGTTTCCATGTTCAAAAAAGTAAACACAAGTTTAGTCCCAATAGTAGAAAGAAAGTACAACGATATTGTTACTGAAGTCGGAGACAAAAGTACGCGTCCCTGTCTTTGATCATCTCTCCGATTCTAACCAAAAATCGCATAATATTATAGAAAGGCGCTTGTGAGAGCTCTAAGTGTTCCGAATTTAATGATGTATGAATTGGTACTCTGTAAAATTTTAAACAATATCTGTGGGGTAAAACATGCTGAGAAACAAGGTTTTGAGGATATTTTTTTTGAGCCTCGACTTTGACGGCTGTCTCACGAGCTGGATGTCACGAGAAATCTAAAAAAATTCACAGACACTCCTTGATGTGTCCTGGAAGCAATGCAATTTTCTGAATTCTGAAATTCAGAGTAATATACTAAGTTCAGGCTGTTTTTCACTAACATATCATCGTGGTAAGGAATTGAGACATAAGTTGTTTCATGGCTCAAAATGTGCAATTTGTTCAACTGATTAAAGTACACTTTTCAAAAATTGAATTGAATTGATATTTCGCGAAAAAATCCTCAACGAATATTTTTGAATATCAGTGGAATTGTCGGGCAGAAAAATTGTCAGAAAAAAGGCACCCATTACAGTTACAGTAGGACCTTCGGACGCCAGGAAAGAAGTTCACTTGCTGGTTCGCAGCCTTGCTAGAAAAGGGCAGGGGTGTACCATCAACATCTTCGAAATATAATATCCTTGAGTGGGTCCAATACAAAGCGTAGGCCGTAGACTCGTAGGGCTTAGGTACTCACATCAATATTTTATGCTCATTATTTCGTAATCATTTATTCAAATAAAATTAGTTGAACAATGTTAGACATGAAATTCTTGTTTCAATGAATGAAAATTTATTATTATAACGTAAATTGGCCTTAATTGATAAGTAGGCATGAAACTTGATACATGTTTTTCTACAGTACCTCCTCTTGGTGCACCTTGAAAACAAATTCATTGAATTTTGATTTTTGTAATTGAAAAGTCTTATGAAACGATTATACAGATAATAACTAAAAACATTTTTCTTCGAGCTGAGCAGAATTCCTGTGACATATGTCTAGAATTGTATCAAACAGAATAATGTAATATGATAATATAATAATAATAAATGATATTATTATATAATTATAAGTATATCGTTATTATTTACGAATAAAATTGTTATAATTATATTATTATTATTAATAATGATGTCATACACTTAATAAGTCAACCAGAAATAATAGAAAGCCGATAGCCAAAAAGAATTCTGATAAACTAAACCAAATATTTTTTTGAATTACTCATGAATTCATTGAATTTGGCTATAAATCAATCTAAAAGTGAATTTTTTAATAAGGTTTAATAGAACATGCAATTTTTTCAAACTAGAATGTTTATTTTATTGGATATAACATTAAAAAGAGTTGGGAATCGAACACTAAATGGAACCAACTTTGGGACCAGTCAAGGAAATTATATCTTCAAGATGTTAATACGTCCCTGCCTTTTTCCCTCTAGCCTGGCCTCGGGAAGTCTTATTGTGGTGTAATAGATATCTTTTTTCTGATATTTTTTATGGCGAAGCTCGCCTGAATAAATTTAAGAATAGGCGTGAAAGATTTTTTCGCAAAATATCAATCTAATTCAATTTTTGAAAAGTGCACCAGCTCGCTTAAGGCAGCCGTCAAAGTCGAAGCTCAAAAAAAGTATCTCAAAACCTCGTTTTTTATCACGTTTTGCCCCACAGATATTGTTTAAAATTTTACAGAATACCAATTCAACCATCACCAAATTCGGACGACTTAGAGCTCTCACAAGTGCCTTTCTATAATAATATGCGATATTTGTAAGAGCTGGAGAGGTGATCAAAGTGAGGGACGCGTACTTTTGTCTCCAACTTTAGTTCTGTTTTCTACTTGCGCTTGCTTCACTTGTCAACATGATTTTCAATCTGTATATAATGCTCACAACGTTCGAAATTCGGTATTATACCCAAAGGAATAATCAAAAAAAAGGTTTTTGTGACACGAGGAAGACAGGAAATATCATCATAATACAAGTTTTAAAGGTTTGAGGTTAGAAACTATACGATTGCTCTCTAGTTCTAGAATAAATATATTGTATTGGTCAACTGTTGATATTATTAGAAGCAATGTTTTACACTCTGAGGAGACTTTGATTCAAATGAATAAATTCGTCTTCAAATCTATCTTTTTTGGTTCAAAACAAAAATTTGTTTAGATTTTGAAAAACTCTTCATTTCAAGAACTGTTTGAATAAATTAAAGACATTGTTTTTGTGAGCGCAATTGCATTTGCTGTGAATTTTTTCTTGATATCGTACTCAAATCACTTCATTCTGGAAAACATGCACAGCAAATGAAAACAGTTAACGAATACGAGATATTTATTACAGAACTTCGGAGTAATTGTGTCGTTTATAACCTCAAACCTTCAAAACTTCAATCATGATAATATGTCCACTCTCCCTATTTCAGAATGTATCTCTTGATTTACAAAAACATCATTTTCAAATAATTACTTTCAGTATAATATTGAATTTTGAGAATTGTGAGAATTGAATAAAGATTATGAATTATGTTGACAAGTGAAGCAAGCGCAAGTGAAAAACAGAACTTTTATCTCATCGTACATTTGTAATTTGCTTTCAGTTTAGATAAGATATGAAAGTTACATGAATTCATTGCATATTTGTCTGAGATTCTTGGGAGAAAAAATATAACTCTTTAAAAGCGTACCTTGAACATGACAGTTTGATCTAGTTCTCGCACATCGGACATTCAAAGTATATCCATGGGCCAGAAATGTTTTCGCAAACAGGGTGTTTGTATGTTGAAACGATAGCTTCTCTCCAATAGACCTTCGCCATAATTCAATCAAATCTGGATCTTTCGCTGAAAAGGGAAAAGTTAATGGTTTCTTCATTTTTCTCGTAGCGTGACTTGCATCCAGGAGCTGCACACTTATTCCCCATTGTTTCCAAACTTATTATTTTGCATACACTTATTTGTAAATATATATAATCTTCAAAATACTACACATTCCTTTAACTTATTTCCATGAATTCCTCCTATAAACCCCATGTATCTAATTATATTATGCTTTTCACTTATGCATTGTAATGCAAAAGTCCGCCGTCCTGATCAGAGCGCCACCTGTTAGATTAGTTCACCGGCTGGACGCTAAGAAAATCAGAAAAGTAGGGGCGATGCATGGGGCTGGCTTAGAAAATAACCATGTAGATCAAGGATACATAATCATCTGTGAAACCAGATGTAAAGGCGTGCTCAAATGATGCCTAGAATGCCGTGAGGAAAAAAGCGTTGAGTAATCGATGATAGCTAATTATTGGTGAAGAGTTGATTCAAGTTTGCTCGAAAGATAGTGGCAATACAGGTACTTATACATGTGGTATAGAGATCAGGGAGGCACCGCGGTGAAGACTCATTAAGCAAAGTGATGATGCACATTCCACTGTATCGGCCACCGTGGACCACAGCTGAAAATCGACGAGGAAGACCACGAAGGAAGAGGCGTAGAGCTTCTTTGTTATCGTTTTACCAGCGATCGCATGTTTCTATTGACAGCCTGCAGCAGCCTCGATCCGATCGAGCTCGGGTGACGTGGATCGTGATAACAGAGCTCCATGCAAAACAAGAGGCGCCGGAAAAATTTAAACGTGCTGAACAAACGGTGTACCGTTCCAAGACTCAGAATTTCCTCGCACCATTAGTTACCCGATGATTTATAACAGATGTTCCACCCAGCAAACCTCGTATATCCCTCTAGAAAAGGAGATCAGTGCGATAGAAAAACGTGTAAAACCTCATGTTTCCAGCAAAACTCGTACACCTAATTCCGTATATGGAAGGTTCTGCATGTCCTCTTGCGCCCAAGATATCATCAGTAGAGGACGCATTTTTCAAATGCGATCCAGTAAACTGACAAGAGTAGTATGCCTGACCCACTGGTGTTACATTTTATGATATTTTGATGCTGCTTTCAGAAACATGTTAAGGCTCTCTCTGGAAACAATGATTACAAGAGGTTTAATATTAGGCAACTAAATCATTCAAACCCACAGTTAGGTTAAGAAATGCCTTGTTTGACCAGGAAGTTTGTTCATCGGAAGAAACGGCAACCCTGAAAATCTCCGTAAGCAGTAGTTGAGGCATCGAACCCCAGAGATCTAGTAGGTCGTCTTAGGGAGCATCCATAAATTACGTATCGCTAAATTTTAAAATTTCGTGTCCCACCCAGTCTTCTGTAACAGGAGCGT
>WSXT02192078.1:0-19661 GCA_011762715.2 Neuroterus valhalla
TGTCCTGCTATCTTGAAATCATTCTAGCAGTGCACCCCTGTTTTTTCGAAAATATGTCCGCGGCAAAAAAGGTTTTTTCACGGATAATTTACGGATAATTTTCGGCAAATTATCCATTAATAATAAAAACGATTTTCAAAAAGTGTCCTGCTTACTTGAAGGACGTGTTATTTTCTATGCGAGTATCCAAATGTGCATACAAGGTAGGGAAGATATTGCTGGAGGTATGCAGAATACGAAGATGTGGTATTTTTATCTTTTGTTCAGTTTTTTTACATCTGATTTTGCGTTGAAAGATTGGCCCGCTAAAATTACTTTTTCTCTGGATATTTTTTAAAAGTTTTGAAATGGTTATGCTCCCAAAAGATCCTGTAACATATGATACGGAAAATTTAGATTGTTCCACCAATTTTTGAAATCAGTTGAGACATCTTCCACTTCTTTCACCATTTCTTGGAAATTGTTATTTTTTAGATTTCTTTTTGTGTAGTGCACAGTGATTCATATTCTCAAAAAGCTGACCAAAGATCAGATTCTCGATATTTCACTTCGTTCAAGTACCCATGTAACGTTTTTGGAGCCGCTGATTCTGAAAATGAAGTCAAAAATCCAAAATCCACAATGGCGGACCCAAAATGGTAAACATTTTTCTCAAATTTGCCATACATTTACTTGCAAATGAGTAATAACGAGTTTTTGGGGTAACTGATTTTGAAAATGAAGTCGACAATCCAAAATTCGAAATGTCGAACCAAAATAGTGGACACTCCTCTGAAAGAAGGCGTTTTTTAGAAAAATTATCACCATTTTTGGTCCGCTATTATCAGTTTTGGATTATTGCCTTCATTTTTGAAATCAGCGACCCCAAAACCCCTTAATACTCATTTTCCAGTGAATGCATGAGAAATTTCAGAAAAATGGCATCCATTTTGGGTTCGCTATTTTTAATTTTGGATTTTCTACTTCATTTTCGAAATCAGCGACCCCAAAAACCACTTAATACTCATTTTCAAGTAAATTCATGGAAAATTTTAGGAAAATGTCCGCCATTGTGGGTCCGCCATTTTAAATCTTGGATTTTCGACTTTATTTTCGAAACCAGAGACCCCAAAAACCCCTTAATACTCAATTCAAAGTGAACTCATGAAAAACTTCGGAAAAATGTCCGCCATTTTGGGTTCGCCATTTCGAATTTTGGATTTTCAACTTCATTCATCAAATCAGCGACCCCAACTACCCCTCAATACTAATTTTCAAGTGAATGCATGGAGAATTTCAGGAAAATGTCCAACATTTTGGGTCTGCCATTTTGAATTTTGGATTTTTCACTTTATTTCGAAATCAGCGACCCCGAAAACCTTATATGGGTACTCCAACGAAGTGAAATATCAAGATTCTGATTTTTGGCCAGCTTTTTGGGATTTTGAACCACTGTGCGGCAGCCAGATATTCTAAACGGCAGTAGTTTGCCGATCGCTGTGCTATTTGCTTTGCTGGATTGATCAAGCTGTCGTCTGGATGGAAGTGCGTGTGTATGAGAAAGACACAGCGTTATCGTTAGCATCCGCATGAGAGTCGGAAGGGAGCAGCTGTGCTATAAGGAAGCTGTTCCTTCGCTGGCTGTTCTTCCTTCCTCACTAGTCGTTGAACCATTCGCAAAGATCCCATCCTTTTTTTCACGTATAGCGCGTGCGTGTTGCCGTCCCAAGAGATGTTGTCCACAACGAAAATGACATTGATCCTTTTCAGGAGATTTGTCATTTCATTATTCTTGGGTTTGAGAATCATTGTCTCGTCTCATCTCCAGACACTTAACTTTTCCCAGGATTTATTAACTGATTTTTGAACATGCTCAGAGAGGGCAAACGGGGAGATCTTGTAGACACCTGTTGCTGTTGTAAGAGCCAACACGCAACAAGAGCAAGTCTCAGCTGGATCCAGAGGTCAAAAGAGTGGAAAGAGATACGGGAGGAAATCAGTAGGCTGCTCAAGCAGAGAATTGGCGACAACTACGGTGCGTTCTTAGTTTAATTCCTGCAGACAGTTCCAATACATCTATATAGTTCACTACAAATGCAGTCACAAAATAAACTGCTAGCCATGGCCAGATAGGTCGAAGCTGATGAAGCAAAAAAAATCTACTCACCAGACCTGAGTCGCAAAAAAACTCTATCAGAGAGCGTTAAAGAAGAAGAAGAAGAAGAAGAAGAAGAAGATGATGATGATGAAGAAAAATAAGAAGAAAAACACAAAGTTAGCAGTAGCAGCGATGAAGCTGGTCCTGTTAGATTCTTTAAAAAACAGTAGGAGTGATTCCTAATAGACCTAAGTCAAAAGTCAGATATGGAAAAGGAGAAAGACAGGGTGGGGATGGAAGATATTGAAAGACTTTATGCCTGAGATGAAACGATTCTAGGTGAGCTGCATAGGAAGTGAAGGAGAAGCAGATTTTTTGAGACAAGTATGGGTAATACATCCAAATACAAGGAACTTTCGGGAAAAGTAGATTTCAAAAACAAATATTTTCAAAATTTCAATTTTTGCTTGAAACTAGATACAATAGCATAAAGGAAAGAGCTTCTGAATGTATGCACGCTACAAATTTATCTTGAAGGGTTGTATTGCTTTTTGACGCCACGCTTTATTTTATCATCAATTTTTTACATTCTCATCAGAGAAGGTTTTAGATTTGTGTAAAATTTGACCCCCCTCCCCCCTACGTTTCCATCAAATGTCGACGTTTTGAGACACCCTGAACCCGAAAAAAAGGTTTTGACGAATGTATCCGTCGGTCTGTATGCCTGTCTGTCTGTCTATAAGCACGATAACTTTCGAAAAAACTAATCGATTTGGTCTGTCTCCGGTACACTCTTTCAGTGTCAGAAACTGAAGGTCAAGTTTGTTAGCCCGCTATTTTGGAAACAAATTCAAAAAGTTCGAGCATATGGAAAATTTTTGAGACCACTTTCTTCAAGACTTGATAGTTGTCGGTACAGCTTCTTATAGTGAGTAATAAGTGCAACAATTTATCCTCATGATGTTTTCTGATGGAAAAAAATTGTCAGACTTATGGCATTTCCAAAATTCGAAAATATAAACTTAAATGAGAATTTTTAGCCAAACAACGGAAGATATGAAAAAAAAAATATAGAAAAAATAATGTTTCTTTTTGGAAGTCCTACAAGATGGTCTTCACAACTTTTTGAATTAAAAAAAAATCGAAAATTCCAATTTTTATTGCACAAAAAATAATAAGAAACTAGCAAAACTTTGATCGAATGCGCAGCCCGAGACACACGATGAGAATGTATTCGTTCAAGCCGGAGAAACTCTAACAAAAGAGAATTAACAATCATCAAATACAGCAGCCGACATTCTACTTTTTAGTTTTAAAAGCTCTATGCACAATCGTAGGGAAGTAAAAAGACCGAGCGCGTAGCGCGAGGTAAATTCAAAACCGAGCGCCGAGCGCGAGGTATATTTATTATCGAGCGCGAAGTGCGAGATCCGAAAGACGAGCGCCCTAGGCACGTTTGAAAATGGAAGATTTTACGTAGAAATTGATTTTTTGTTCTGTGTTAATATCATAATTTATTTTAATAACATCAATAACAATTTTTTAATAACAAATAATAGTAATTTTTGTCTATTTTACATTTTTTTGCAGTCGTCACAAACAACTTTGGTACAAAATATACAATTTTTCTTATTTACGCATTATATGGATATGACAAAGGTTTTCAGAGATTAGGCTGTACAACCTGATTATCTATATTTACATTATCCATGTGCTTTTTTTTTAGTGAATTCTGACAGTGAATTTGAGTTTTGATCTTCACCTATATGGACACTTCGCTGTTCACACAGTTTTCACAAAACATAATTTGCACGTTAAAAAAATTCTAAGTTCACACTTTCAATCAGATTTATAATTACTTCACTAGTACATGCCTAATAATAAATGTTTATAATTTCACTGAATTCATATAAATGAACAACAACCGTTAATGCATCTTGAAGATAAATTAGGATGGATTAAACCAACCTTACCTCTGCTAATCCGTGAAACAAAATTCAGGATTGTAAGAAGTCAAAGAGTTCCCAAAGGAGAAGAATATTTTCCCTATTTTAATAATAAAAATTGTATTATTTGTTCATTTTAGTGCTTGTATGATTCAAACAAAATAATTTATCGAAAAATCATTACTTTTCTGCGAAAGTTTTTCGGAGAGGCACAGTTAGTCGGGCTGCCCGGACAAACTGAAAGAAAGGTTAAGTCGATGGAGGTTACGTCGATGGAAAATAATAAAAAAAGTGGTCCTAAAGTTTCAAAGTAGAATGCATTGGGAAACATTTTTACGATTTGTTTTCTCCCGTTCTGATACATATTTTTATCCTTTACTCATTCAATTTTGTTTATAAATATAGAATCATTTTTCAATTACGTCGATGGATACTAATAAAAATACGCAAGGTTTTCGGAAACTTTCCTCAATTCGTGAAGAAAGTTCTTGATTTCCACATTCAAAGCTTGAAGGAATGAATACTGAGCGGTTTTTCCTTCATTTTCTTGCCAAACTGGTCTCGAAAAGGTATTCATAGTTGTCAAATGCTCGTCGTTTAGTTATCTACGCAACCGAAAAAATATTTCCGTGGACACTTATATTTGCGTGCATATGTTCTGGATATTCCAATAAAATTGAAGTATTTATAATAAAAATTGTACTTTTTTAATCAAACTTCAGAATTCTCAAGAATATATTTTTTAATTACTTCATTTATTATTTCATAGGTGGCTACAAAATATGCTTCAGGCATTTGTGGACATCTCCTAAAGCCATTTTTTGGTCACGTAATATTTGTTTACTCTGAGTTATGATCATTTGATTCCATTTTTATTGTGGAACTTGTTGGAAGGTATTAAAATGAAGATCTTGATAGAGCTTAATACCAATTCAAACAATAGTTTTAGTAATATAACCCTTGGACCCGAAGGTTCCCCTTCTGTGGAGAATTACCCATATAAGCGAACCTAGAGGCGACTGTCAGTGGGATGATACGGGAGGAGAAATGGTAGTGACCGGAACGGAAACGAGGAGGATATTAGAGACCCGAAAATCCTAAAGGGAGAGAATACAATAAAATGGAGAATAGTCAAATCTGTTAAATCTAAAAAGCATTTAGAAATTTAACTTAAAACAGAAATTTCCGACTCCCAATAAATAAAATGATAGCAGAATTATAATCTTTGAGATAACGATTAGAATGGAAGTTTTTTTATTGCACAACTCAATCGAGTGAGTAATTCTTATCTGAAGGGGAAATGATGCTTCGCTTCGGAACGATGAGGAAGTTTCTTGAGAGAACTGGGGTAGATAATGGGTGAAACGAGCAAGGGATGAGTGTACAAAGCATTCGAAGGGCTAGTTCGTTGTTTTATCGCGAGTCCGGAGCAATTGCGAATTTCCATTCCTGGAGCAATGTCCATGACGTTCTATAGCTTTCTAACCATTTCTAGCTTAGCTTCTGCATGTGGTGAAGCATGAAACTGCAAGCTGTGATATCTGATAAAGCGTGTCGGTTCAGCAGCCCTTCGTATAAGGATTGCTTCCAGAACCAGGTTGGTTGACATGGAATGTTCTATTTTACAAAAGGCAACTGTTTTTAACGCTTCATTTTCCGAGGTGAAAGCAAGAATGACAAGCAAAGTACTGACTGAGGATTACGGAAGGAAATTTTCCTGGGTGTTCCTATCCTTCTTCCTACAACTGCAGAAGACTTCCGTTTAGCTGAACCGCTACGCGACGTAAACATTCGTTTAGCTGAACTCGGGAGAAATTCCCAGCACTGTTCACCTCCGTATGGGTTTCTAGAGGTGAATTCTAATTGGTTGCTACCGTTAGTTGATTTCTTCTGGGGTAGAGGGGGCCGCTTGAGTTCAGCTTAGCGAACGTGGAAGCGTTCAGGTAAATGGAAGTTCAGCTAAACGAGAGTTCAGCTAAATGGAAGTCTTCTGTATCTCTATTCCTCCTCCTCCTTTCTTCTCTCCTCCCCCATCATTCCCAACACCCCTTCGCCCTTGCGATCGCCTCCCTCCCCTCTTTTATGCTTCCACATCTCATTCTCGATATTATATCCTGGCTATCTTTCTCTCCTTTCTTATACAAATACCGCTCTCTTTACATTGGCATGATTCACCCATATTTCTCATTTTACCTTGACTCCCTCATCCTCTCCTCCCCTTCCACCTTCCCTCTCCCTATACCGTTCCCCTTAGCCACCTCATATATCTTTCTTTCCTCCTCGTGACTTCTTCTCACTTGATCCTCATGCAGACCATTTTTTCCGAAAAAAAATTTCTCTCTCATTTTCCATCTTACACTCTCCTTTCCTGTTCTCTTTCTCCCACCAATACTCCCTCACCAGCCTACTTCCCCCCTCTTTCATGAATTTCTCCTCATACTTACACTCCCGGCTACCTGTCAAAATCCCTGAACTCATCTGCAAACAGCCTCTTTCCCAATCCCAAAACCTGCCTCATCACAACATTTGCCCTCCTTACCCTCTCCTTTACATTTCCGTTCACTCCCCCATTTCTCTGAAATAGGAAGCCCAGGTACACGAACTCTTTTACCTCCTGCATCACTGTCTCTTTCCATTTTCAATCCTCTCTCTTATTTCTTCCACCTCCGCAACTGAACACCATTACCTTGGACTTTTCTGTATCAAACTCTAACAAAATCCTATGCAGGTACCTTCTCAACCGTTTCATAACCTCTTCCAATGCTTCCTCACTTTCTTACAGCAACACTATGTCATCTTCATACGCAAGTGACCAAATTCTAACCCCTCCTACCCTTACTCCTCTAACTACTCCTTCATCTAGCTTCCTCTTCATGTCAGCGATTGAAATCGCGAAAAGCGTTGGGCTGAGCGAACATCCTTGCCTCAACCCCCTATCCATCCAGAAACCCTTCGGAAATCGTGTCCCCTCCTCTTACCCTATCTTTCCTCTCTTTATACACATCTCTTACCCTGTTGATCAGACCTTTGTCTACTACACTCTTCTCCATCGCCTCCCATAACCTCACCCGTTCCACCGATGGGAAAGCACCTTTTAGATCTACAAAAACGCGTACACTTTTGACTCCTTCTTTACTATTTCTCTATTCACCACGTGCTGAAAAATATGAATATTGTCCATAGTGCTCCTACCTGCTCTGAATTCCGCCTCAGTCTCCGGCAATATGCCTTTCCCCTTGACATCATTGAGTAGCCTTTCCGCTAATACCATTGCGTACACTTTGCACGCCGTGTTTATCAATGTAATTCCTCAATAATTTTACAGCCAATCCCTACCCCCCTTTTCATACCTCTTTCAGCCTGTCTCTAACACTTGGAGTGCTGAAAATCCACGCTTCGTTCTGCACCCCGTCCAAGCCTGCTGCCTTCGACTTTCTTAAATTTCTCATTTGCAATTATATTCCCTCTATTTCTTACTTCCCATCTTCTGACTTATCCCCTCCATGCGCTTATTTCCTTTTTATTATCTTTCACACGTCTTCCTGAGTCTAGACACTCCTTAACTCCTCTTTCAGCTCCTTCTCTCTCCCTTGCTCTTTTCTTTTACACAACAACCTAAACTCTTTCCTCTTCTCTACGTACTCCTCTCTCTTCGTGGTTCCATCGTTTCACTTCTTGTACTTCCCTTTTACCCTTCGTTTCATCTTTCTACATCCCCTATCCCACCAGGGTTTCACTATCCCCGTCTTCTTGTTTGTAAATCTTTTCTTTTGCACTTTTCTATAGCCTCATCCGTCCATATCTTCCTCTCACCTTTCGGAATGTCTTCATCTCCCTGCCTTTCAGGGTCCTCCCCTCCTTACCCATATGATAAGAGGCTGATAGTCTGATTCTATGTTACCTTCTACTGCGAATCCCTCCGTCTCCTCCCGCCCAGGTATATTCATGACCACATAGTCTATCATCGATGCTCCCACCTTACTTACATACGCGTACTCTCCCTCTTCTTCCTCTGTTATTGTACCATTGACGACCGCCCACCCTCTATCCACCATAAAGTCTCTCAAAATCTCCCCCTTCTCATTCATATACATGTCTTCCGATCTCCTTTCCAAACTCTCCCTACCCCTGTAGAGAACCTCTTCCTTTCCCATTCTCGCAATGCCCCCCCCCCTCCCCCCCACTCTCACCTATAACATCCTCCACCCTTTCTTTGATCCTTTCCTCCTGATCCCTACTGTACACGGTCACAAATTTGCAAGTCATCCCTCCTATCTTTAGGAACCTCATTTGCACCCCTTGCCCCTCGCCTCCACCGTGCATTGCTTCTTTGAAACCTTGCCTGATCCCTGACACTCCCCCATGCTTTGTAGCAGCACTTCTACTCCTTGCTCTTCTGCCCCGCTCCTCATCCTCAGCCTCCTTATCACGATATTATTCTTATCATCCTCTTTTTCTTTCCTCTTCATTCTTAACTCCATTGCCCTTATCATTTCCCTCCCCGCTGCCTCTTCCTCCTTGTTCCAACATTCTCCCACTTTTTCTTATATTCTGTTCTCAACAAGAATGTTGAATATAGTACTGACCAAGGATTCCGGAAGGAAAATTTTCTGGGTATTCCTATTTGTGACTTTTGGGACATCCCTGAGGGAATGATTGTAATATTATCCCATGAATAATTTGTGATTACAATAGGTTCGAAGAAAAGTAGCACGTAGTTAAGTGAGGTTAGATTGACGTATCGTCACCCGAGCACCACCAAGCGGAGGAAAAGGGAAATAAATTGAGAAGTGGTAAAAGGTTTGGGGGTACACCTGGGTTACAAATGTAGTCAGTCCAACAAATGTTCTTCCGATAATTTTAGTCTTTCAAGCGGTAGTCTAAGGAACCAAGCACGGAGAGCTGCGAGCTCAGCAGACTAATGCAATGACAAGAATAAAGAGAGACATAAGTTTGGCGTTCAAATTTGGCCCAGTAAAAGTCGCGTGTGTTTCGCTTTGCTTAGCAAAAATGTTGCAAGCTGTAATATCCGATAGAGCGTGTCAGTCTGAACCTTTGTCTACGGCAACCTTTCACGAACAGGTTGGCTCACACAAAACATTCTCTCTTACAAAAAGCAACTGTTCCTAATGACGCATTTACAGAAATGAGAGCAAGAATGAGGATAACAGTACAGACTCTCGATTTTCTAGAAGAAATATTCTTTTTTTGAAATCCTTCTTATGTATTTTTATTCGTAATATTTGAAACGTTCGTGCTAAATAGTGTGTTCAACTCGCGTCACACGCACGGATATGCCATTATTTTGATGAAGTCTCTTGAAATTTTTAGTGAACGTTCATAATCTGCATTCTCAAATTTGCAAAAAGAAGGCAAGAAGGGAGAGTTTGCCAAAAAAAAAAGATTGAAGAAAAATATAGAAGGGCTGGAAGGAGAAAAGATACTCGTTTCCAAAAGAAAAGTAAAAAATTTTTAACTCCACAGAACATTGGAAGGGTCCAAAAACTTTGAAAAAATTCCGACATTTTATATATTACCCTCTAATACTGTAGAATATCGACCTTACATTAACGTAAGCTTCGGAATTTTGTAGCGTTGCTTGCCTTCTCATTCATGTCACTTTTGTACTGCAGATGCTAAATGATTTACTTCCGCAATATCTCTTCTTCCTCTTCTCCTTCTCACCTATCTCTGTCTTTCTTCACTCCATTTGTTTAAAGTTTCACATATACTGAAGACACTTTGAGTGCATTATATTCCTACCACGTGCCGACCGAGCAAAGGAGTTATTATTATTAGGGGACGTGCCCTGAGCTCATGCGAGAAACTGTCAGTAATCGAGTAAAGCCATTAAAGAGAGGAAGGTCGTATATGAAAGGGAGTGCTAGAGATAGAAAAAAGTCTACATGGAAGTTCCTAACAAAAAATGGGATTACTCTCTCCTCCATCTTCTCCTCTGTCTCCATAAGAAATTGATTGAGGTGGCACTGCTTTTTTTTCTATATCAACTTTCCCATGTATATGGTACGACGAGGATGATACTGCACAAACTGGGGAAATTTCTAAATTCTGAATTATCTTTCAAACCCTCTCAACAAGAAATCTAACCCTCTTCCGTTCTCTGCCAATATTGAATCATCCGCATATGCTGAAGAGCAAAGCCTACTGCTACCCAAGATTCTACCTCCTTCCCATTTTCCCTTTACCTTTTCCTCTGTATCTACCAACATCAAACTAAACAATAGCAGACGTGATGAGCAGCTTCTCCCGCGCCCCTTCTCTGCACGAAATCTCACTTTTTTAAACATTTTCTATCCCTACTCTGAACCCCACAAATATTTATTTTATTCTTCAAATCGACTTCCCATCTACTCCCCTCCCTTTTACAGGTTAGTACAACACCCTGCTGTTGACTGAGTCTAGTTGTGTGGAATACTACCCTTGCCGTCCACCTGACTGTCTTACCCTTTTCCGAACACTTCTGCATACATTTTTTAACTCACCACTATAAGTGTGATAACTACAATCCCCCACCGCATTCCCCTCTCCCTCCTCTAATAGCGGAATCACTAATCCTATCCTACATTCTTCGAGACATTTTTACCTCCTCCATACTTTTTCAGAGGCTCTCCATATCTCTCTTTTTACTCCTTTCCCTCCATATTCTAGAGCTTCATTCTCTATGCCACTCTCTCCTGTAGCTTTATTTCTTTTCAGTCTTTCTATTGCCTCATATACTGGACAGTCCCTTGAAGTTATCCAAACAATAAATGATCTTTATGTCATTATATACTCCCTCCCCTCTTCTCTTTTTCCTATTTACTACCCCTTGAACCTTTCCTCTTCCTTCTGTTTTCTCCTCCTTTCCTCCAGCTCTTCCTCTGAGTCTGCCAACATCAAACTAAACAATGGTGGACGTAATAGGCCGCCTCGCCTGCATCCTCTCCTCGTCTGAAATTTCTCTTTTTCATCGTTTTCTATCCTTACAGTGGACACTACAAATATTTCTTGAAATCCTTCCAATCAACTACTCATCTATTTCCCTTTTTTATAGTTTGCTGTTACAACCTTCTGTTGACTGAGTCTGGTTGTATAGAATACTACCCTTTCCTTCTACCTGACTCTTTTACCGGTTTTTGAGTACTTCTGCATACATTTTTGAACTAACCGACAGAAATGTGATAACTCTACAATCCTCCACCTCGTTACCCTCTCCCCTCTTCAACAGTAGAATCACGAATCCTGTCCTACATTTTTCGGGTTTCTTTTACCTTTCTGTACTTTGATAGAGGCTCTCCACATCTTTCCTCTGACTTCTTCGCGGCCATACTTTAGAGCTTCATTCTCCATACCATCCTCTCCTGTAGCTTTATTTCTTTCCAGTATTTCTATTGCCCCATTTACTCTCTCCCTGCTTATATCACTCTTACCCTTCCCTCTTTTTTCCTTTACCTTCTCCTCTTCTCTAATCTATGTCTCTTCACGCCTCTCCAGCCAGTCTTTTGAAGCTGTCCGTCCACTCAATGATTATACACATCATCATTATATACTCCCTTGCCGCATTTTTTCTCCTATTTATTACCCCTCAAACCTTTCCTTCCTCTTCTGCTTCCTCCTCCTTTCCCTCTTTTCTCTACCTTCCCCTCTGAGTCTACCAACATTAAACTTAACATCAGTGAACGTAATGCGCAACCTTGACTATGCGCTTGCTTCGTCCAGAATTGTTCTTTTTTCTCATTTTCCATCCTTACTCTGAACTCCACAAATATTCTTTTTATTCTTCCAATCGGCTCCCCATCTTCTCCCCTTCCTTTTACGGATTCCTACGATACCCTCCTGTTGACCAAGTTCTCCATTCTTTGTGCCATTCCACCTTTTTCATCCCTTATGCCAGGTCCTCCCCATCTCCTCTCTCACCCTTTTTTCTTCCTCCCATACTTTGAAGCTTTATTCTTAATTCCATCCTTCTTCTCCTTATCTCCAATCTATTTCCCCCCTCCTCCTCCTGATACTCCTTTGAAGTTGTACGTCTACTCACTGATTCTCATATCATCATTTACTCTTCCCCCTTCTTCCCCTTCTCCTTTTTATCACCTCTCATACATTTCCTTCATTTACTACTTCCTGTACCTTTTCTTTTGTCGATTTTCCTTTTCCTCTTTTCTCGTACACTCTTTTTTATTTCCTCTTTATCCTCCTTACATTCCCCATCCTACCATCACATCCTTTCAACGTCTCCCCCTCCTCTTGTATAATAAACTCTTTATCTGATGAATTACCCTTTTCGTCCTTCGACACATCGGAAAGTTCAAAATTATCAGAACAAGGTTCCTGAATATGTGAACCGATTAGGCTAGCGCGAATGTAAAATAGTTGATTCGTGATTTTTCATGAAAATAAGGGAATAATAGAGGAGTGGATTCTCAAAGAAATGAAACAGTTCTATAGATCACGCAAGTATGAACTATTTTTATGTGATGTTCATCCATCCGCTCATTGGCGCATTCTCCGCTGGAGTGAATAGCGCGCTCTCAGCATAATTTACTGGTCGAAGTCGGTCAAGAATGATGATCTGATCTACATCCACTTTTTCTTATATTTTCCTTTCCATCCTTTTCCTACGAAAATTTTGGTATCCCCGTATTCAGGATTTATAGAACAAAATAAAGAATCCAACTATTCTTGATCATCCATAACTGTATATTTTTTTTTTCACCACTTGCAGAAAATTGATAGTTTTTCGTTGGAATCTTCGCATTTCGTTGTGGATTCATCTTTTTTGAAATAAATTAATTTTTTTATTGAAGATTTAATCTCCTGGTTGGAACTTGAATTGATTTATTGAATGTTCAAGGTACAAGTTAATAACCGATCTCTTTTGTTTTTAACGGCACTGTTCTATTGGACATCCTTTTTTTCTTGAGAATGAATTATTTATTTGCATATCCGAACACTCCATTTCAAGTCAAAAATGTATTATTTCCAGTTTCAAATCAAGTTTTTAAGTGGGAAGCTCACTTTTCTGTATAAAGTTGTCTCACTAGCTTGAACATTAAACTGTTATGTTTAGGATTTGAAAACGAATTGTACGGGATTTTAAATTAAAATCTTCCCTTGGTTGATATTTCAAATGTTATATATTTCTTCAGAAATCAGTATTTTTACATTCTCATCAGAGAAGGTATAGGATTTGTGTAAAATTTGACCCCCTCCCGTTTTCATCAATTGCCCACGTTTTGAGACCTGTGAACCCGAAAAACAGGTTCTTATGAATGTGTCTGTCTGCATGCATGTATGTATGTCTGTGAACACGACACTTTCGTAAAGAATAATCTAATGACTTGGCCTTTGATACACTCTTCTGATGTCAAAGAATAAAGTAGCCAAACAACCCTTCACTCTCCTGAAAATCCCTCACCCCTTCAAATTTTCTCATCTACCTCTTGCAGCCTGTCTCTAACCACTGGTGTGCCAAAAAACCATGCTTCGTTCTGCAATATGTCCAAGCCTGTGCCTTCTGCATTCTTTATTTCCTCATTTGTAACTCTACCTTCTCGTCACTTAACTCTGTCCCTCCTCTCTTCTTCCTTCTTTTATTCCCTCTATCTCTCCATTCGTCTGAGCCCTCCCTCTCTTGCTCTTTTATTTTAAACATCAACCTGAACTCTTCCTTATTTCCACGCACTCTTTTCCCTTCGCGGTTCCCTCATTTCACTTCTTGTGCTTTTTTTTCACCCTTCTCTTCATATTTTTACATTGCTTATCCTACCACATCTTTGCCATTCCTTTCTTCTTATTTCCAAACCTTTTCTTTTGCACACCCCCCGCCACCTACACTTTCAGATCACCCAACATCTCTTTCACCGACTTCCCTCCAAGACTCCCTTCCTCCAGCTGCTCCTGGTACTTTTATATAACTTCCCCTGTCCATATTCCACTTTTTCTCATCAGAACTTCTTCTTCTCTTTGCCTTCACAGTAGGGACTGATGGTCTGATTCCATCCGCCCTTCTACTGCGAATATCTCCGTCTCCTCACACTCATGCATATTCATGCCCACATAGTGTATCACCGACGCTCCAACTTCACTCACATACGTGCACTCTTCCTTTTGGCCCTTTGTTATCGTACCATTGACGACCGCCCACTCTCCATCCACCATCTAGTCTTAAAAATCTGTAGAGACCCCCTTCCCTCCCCATTTACACATGGGATACCCTCCCGAAACCACCTTTCTTTCATTTCCCTCGCCCATAACTTCTCTACCCTTCTTTTGATTCTTTTTATCCCAACCCAAGGTAAAAGATCATAGAAGCGCACGACACCTTTCCTATCTTTACACCACTTATTTGCACACCTTGCCTTTCGCCACGACCGTGAATTTCTTTTCGAATCTCTTCGTGATCCCCGTTTTAATTCCTCTACTAGCTCTACCTTTCTTTTTTATATAGCACCTTTTTGCTACTACTTCGCCCTTCTGTTCCCCCTACCACCTACTTTCTATGAAACAAGTTTCCCTGCACTTCTCTCATCTCCTATTTCTCCTCATCTCAAACCCTTATTGTCTTCTCAATTTTTATTTTCTTATACCCTATCCTTGTCGCCTGCTCTGACATTCAGCATTCTCTGAATCCTCCTCTCTTTTCGTGTCTGGATATGATCAATGTAAACCTCTTTATCTGTTATGTGGCATCACCTTCAACTTATCTTTCCAGCTCTCTAATTCCATAACCGCTCCTTCACTCTCCCCCTTCCCCTCAAGCCTCCATTTCACTACCTTGCCCTGAAACCTCCTTTGTGGCAGCACTTTCACTCCCTCCCGTTCTTCCCCGCACCTCCTTCCAGCTCCACTATCACGATATTATTCCTTCTATCCTCATTTCTTCTCCTTATTAATAACTCCATTGTCCTTCTTCTTTTCCTTGCCACTACCTCTTCTTCCTTGTTCTGAGACCCTTCCTTTTTTTCTTCAATCATGTTCAATCATCACTCTTCCATCCTATCTCATAGACCTTATTTCCTGACGCAGGCCCCTGCTTTCCGATACCGAAATCCTCAGGGTGTCACTGTTCAGTTGAACAGTGAACAGAAAGAGATGTTGTGCAGTTGCACAACATCTCTTTCTCTCTTAAAGCAAGACGTGGTCATCTTCACTTGCGCTAAACAATGTATCACTTGCCTTCTCGTTTCTCCCGCTCATACTTCGATACATGAGATTTATCCAACCCACTGAAACCAACAGATGCCTCGTATTTTAGTTACCGCCTTTATACCTTCTCCCTATGATTTTCTTAACTCTATTTTTTATCCTCAATCACCTTTATTACACCTCAGAAAGTCCTTGCAGATACCCCTTTATCTCCCCAACTATACGCTGATCCCGCTTGCTCCCCTTGCCCGCTCAATCTCTAAAATACTAATCCGCCTGCGTTTTTGCGAACGTAACCTCACTCTTTCTTCTAACTTCAACCCCACCTCCTCTGCCCAATAAAAACTACTATTTATTTTCTCCACTCACATCTCGCATCCTTTCTCACCTTACTCGCGCTTGATGATAAACTCACCTCGCGCTCCGCGCTCGTTTATGAATTTGCCTCGCGCTACGCGCTCGATCTTTGTACTTCCCTACATTTGTGTACAGAGCTTTTGAAACTCGATAGCGATATGTCGAATTCTTTATTTTGATGATTGTGCACTCTTTTTCGTTAAAGCTTCTCTGGCCTAAACGAACACATTTTTATCTCGTGTCTCGTGCTGCGCACTCGATCGAAATTTTTCCGAAACGGTAGAGAAGTTTTGTTGGCCAATTTTTTCATATGTTGTCTACTGTTTCTAAAAATTCAAGTGTTTCATGTTTTATTTTATTTTATACGATTGAAACAAAAACTACGCGTTCAATCAAAAAAATTATAACAAATTTATAGATCTTTTTCGGATGAATATCTTTTCCTGATTGAATTGAAAACCACATATTCTGTTGAACAAGATTGATAACATATTTAAAGATAAATTCCTGGTAAAAACTTTGTGTCTATTTATTTTTTTCTCAAGCTTGGTACAATCGTCCGAAAGTTCAAGTTCTTCGTTTTTAATATGATTTTTTATATAAAGCAAGAACTACTTGGCATATCAAACAGAAAATTTTACGAAATTTGTAGATCTTTTTTTAGTGCACGATTTTTGTTTATTAATATTTTCCTGTGCCTTGCATAGTTTGACCAAAAAATGAAACTTTCTATTTTTCATCATTTTTTGTGCGATCAAAATTTGATTTTACGATTTTTTGAGAAAGATTAAAAAGTTGTGAGGACCATCATGTAGGGCTCCGAAAAAGAAACATCTTTTCTTCCATCACTTTTTTCATATCTCCCGTTGTTTGGCTGAAAATTCTCATTTTTGTTTAAATTTTGGGATTTTGGAAATGCCATCACTCTGACAATTTTGTTAGCATCAAAAAACATGATGGAAATAAATTTTCCCACTTATTACTCGCTAGAAGAAGCTGTATTTACAACTTTCGAGTCTTGGAAAAAATGGTCTGAAAAATTTTCAAATTGCTCTAACTTTTCGAATTTGTTTCCACAATAGCTGGCTAACAAACTTGTTGTTTAGTTTTTGGCACTGAAAGAGGGTACCAAAGGCCAGTCAAATCGATTAGTTTTTTCGAGAGTCACCATGCCAACAGACAGACAGATATACTGACAGACATACAGACAGTAAAAAATCATTATATTAGTCGAACATTCAACTATTTATCTGGAAATTTAATTATATTGTAAAAAATTTGAATCTTCAATTATTCTGTGGTGGTTTTAACTTTTTTCACAAAAGTTTGTCGCTTTAGATCAGAAATTTTACTGTCTTTCAGAAAATTTAATGATTCAGTTTGAAACTCAAAATATTCGTTTAAAATGCAACTGTTTTTTATCGAAGCTTGAATTCTCCAATGAAAAATTTTTCCATTTGTTTGAAAATCTACTATTGTCGGAAAAAAACATAATTACAAAATTATTAATTAGAGTTCTTTTTGCCATTTTTTTCCTAATAATACCAGTTATTCGAAAACTAGGCTCTTTCGCTTAATTTTAAACTACTGATTTACGGATACAATGGTTTGGTATAGAAAAAATGTTTCTTTTTACAAATCAAATAATTCAGTTGTGAAAATACTTTTTCTTAAATAAAAAAAAAAAAACAATTTTCGGCTTGAAGAGTCAATTGTTCCCTAGAAAATTACCTTCTCTCTTGTGTTTTCGGACTACAAAACAGAGTGAAAAAGGAAATTTATAAATGAAAATTCTTTGAAAAGTTATGGTGGCATCAGGACACTGATAGACAGATTACTTTGGGAGACAGGCGGACATACGGAAGGACAGACAGATCAGCATGGAAAATGCTCGTGGAGATACTCACATTAGGAATAAATAATGAAATATGTATAATTCGGAAACATGTTCACGATGTGTGAGTTGTATTGCAGGGAAAAAATTCATCTTCTCTTGTACCTGATTTACAAGTTCACGTATAGAATTATTTTTTTCCCTGCAAGTTCCTGTGTCGAGACTTGTTTTTTCTATTGCAGAAAAGTGTCTACTTTTCGAAACCGTTTTCACTTGCTGCCCCGAGCTGCCCCATTTCAAGGAAATACGTTTTTTCTCGCGCCGGGTCACTGTTTGCGCGCGGTTATATCGTGATTCTCCACGCACCTTATGACGCTTCGACGGGCGACCGTTATTCGATCCAGATTTTTTCCTATTCATCAAAGGCTTTGGAATATATCCTTTGTAATGTTCGAAATGTATTCTAGATAGTATGTCTGGTGTCCGAAACAAATTTTACGATCATTCAAAACATTGTCAATACATTCGAATATATATATATATGTATAAATAATAAAAAGACAAATATAAAATAAGATGTTTGGTTTGTTTACAGCAGGAATTTAAAGTTTTCTACACTACCGTAGGAAATTATGAGATCGATTGACGCAAGCACTATCGAAAATCACTGTTGACTTTAAACCACATAACTCAGCGAAAGAAAAGATAGAGCATTTTAAAAAAAGCAGGTGGGTAGCCTATGAAATTCTAATTCGAGTGATGTCAAACAGATTTTATTTTATGTGCTGAAGAGAATACAGCGCGTGATAAGTTTTGAAAAAAAATTCTAGATTTTCTAAAATTTTGTACCTCGACTTCAACTTCTAGCATGACCTAAGAAAAATCTCGCAAAAATCCAAAAGTTAAACAGCAAAGAGCCTGGAATTTAAGCTTTAATTTAAACCAAGAAACTTGAAAAATCCTGATTGGTTCCCGAGATACGATTAAAAATGTTCGATGGTATCTGAGCTGAGTTTTAGTCGAGAATCACGGTTTTCGGCCGGTCTGCTGCTTGCCTCCTTCGTCGAGGCAGGACCGAATGGGCCACGCACAGAGGTGGTGCTTGATCGGGGCTTTTTTGTACTTTTGATGCTGCTTATCAGTAATTTTTATTTAAAACGATTCATATACGAAGATAAAAAAATGATCAACAGTTTTTTTATTTCTCAAAATTTTTATCAATCAAATTTCTAAACTAATTATTTATATGGAAACGCTCAAAAATATTGAAAGTGAAAAATAATGAAATTATTAATATATATTATTATAAAATTCGTAAAGAAAATTTGTTTTTCGTTGTTGACTTTAGGGTCCTCCCTCAACGGAGGAAGCGAGCAGCAGACCGTCCGGAAACCTCGATTGTCGACTAAAACTCAATTCAGATACGTTTAACATTTTTAATCGTATCTCGGGAACTGATGGAGATTTTTTAAGTTTCCTTGGCTTAAATTAAAGATAAAATTCCAGGCTTTAGGTTGATTGATTTTCTGATTTTTGCAACAATTTTTCTAAGTCATGCTAGAAGTTGAAGTCGAGGTACAAAATTTTAGAAAACCAATCTATTAGGAACCAAATCTATTTCACATCACTAGATGTGAAATTTCATAGGCTTTTCAACTGTCTTTTTTAGAATCCCCTATCATTTTTTTCGCTGAGTTATCGTGGTTCAAAGCCAGCAGTGATTTTTGATAGTGCTTGCGTCAATCGATCTCATAATTTCCGACGGTAGTGTATATATTGAATATTTATCAGTGAAACGAAGTTTTTTTTATAGGAAAAAAAAGATGCTATAAATAAATTAATAATTATTCAACAAAAACTTATGAAGTCATTAAATAATGGAAAGATAGATATGAAATAACATTTTTGGTTTGTTTATTGCGGAATCCGCGATGCAGGTTCAAGAGTGGCCGCGTCGTTCTAACTTGATTTTTAAAACCAGTGACCCGAGAAACTCCTTAATACTCATTTCCAAGAAGATGCATAGAAAATTTTAGAAAAATGTCCGCCATTTCAGGTTCGCTATTTCGAATTTCGGATTCTTGACTTCATTTTCGAAATCAGCGACCCCAAAATCCCTATATGGGTACTCAAACGAAGTAAAATATCGAGATTCTGATTTCTGGCCAGCTTTTTGGGGTTTTCATCGACATATAAACTGGACTGCTCATGTCCACTGCGCGTCCATTTTGGTGTAGAAAAGAAGGGACATAGGATGCATCCTCGGTTGTCTCCGTCTTGCTTTTTCTGATTGGCTCTT
>WSXT02192110.1:0-35674 GCA_011762715.2 Neuroterus valhalla
CATTTTTCTTCATGGCTTCCCGCGGAGATACGCCAGCCCGAAAAATCGATTTTCATTCGGCGGCCGCGATAACTCCAGTTTTTTGCAATGCATATTGTTTGAAAAAATTGGTAAATGTTGATGAAGGATTATGATCGAGGGTCATACGATGGCGATACACTTTATCAAAATTTCCTCCAAGTTTGAGACAAATCGGTTCAGTAAATCGGCCGGAATCGTGGCCGCCAGCTTAAGAACACTGTTTTGAGAAAAACGCGTTCAAGAATGTAATTTTGGGCAGTTTATGGGGACTAGAAAAGTGAAACTCGGTAATCATGGGTTTTCGGGGACGCTGAAAACAAATCTGACGTCGAAATGTCAAAATGTCGGATCCAATATGGCGGACTATACGGACACCGTGCGCTACGAGCGCTTCGGTGGGCCTCGCGGTGTATTGCGTTTTTCAGCCACGTTGAGCATGCTTTGAGACAAATGTTGGTTTCTATCCTATTTTAAGATGTATATAGTGACAAAAAATGAGGAAAAAATTTTTGGATTTTTTGAAAAATTATTTGTGTACTAGCCCCTAAACACGAACAAATACGTTTCTTGTATTTTTTTTTTCGTATTACTTATCGTATTTTTCTATTGTATTTATTCATATTTAATAGATTTTTTTTAAATTTTTTCGACTGCAATTTTTTGCTATTTTATCGGTTTTATGCCATTTTTTGCAGTGCTCGAGGGAATATGAGCCAAATGCATTATAGATTTGGATTAGGCAGATTATATTACATGAAAATCTCCTTTCATCCGAGTCCAGAAAATTTTTTTTTTCAAGATAATCCCAATTCTTTGTTATTTTTGCAATTCTCTTGGATATACATACGATTTACGCTATTTCTGACGGTTTTCAGAATTTACTCGAAATCGAAGGGTGTACGGTCTAAACTGACTTGAAATTCGGATTCAGCGAGTCGAAAAACCTGCCCGAAGATAGGTCGCATCTGGTCTACAGAAAACTTTTTTTTTGTGTCTCTATGAGCGACTTCTTGTTTTTTGAAAAAGGCATTTTTTAAACAATTAGAGCACTTTACCTTGATTCAACAGCGTGTCCCTATTATAAACAAAGGATTTGAATGCTTAACAAATTTTAATATACCATTTGGATCGACATCATTAAATCTCCATGTGAATTTTTTAGTTTTTCGAAAAATTAATTATCTAAAGAAATGAATTCTTCATACCATTTTTTACATTCACCAACAGCAATTTGAATATTTGTACAGGATTGCGATGTACTATAACAACAACAGTCCATGCATTTCACTAGAAAGAAGAAAAATGGTCTAACAATTTTTTTTTACTTTACTCAACATTCGCGTACTTGGGCATCAACCTATACATAAATTACAAACTTCTGCAGGCGATTAAGAAGAACCTATCGATTCCTTATGGAAAATCTATCAATCCTAAGAAAAACTACCAAATACCTTTCAGTGACATTTTTTCTTTTTCCGAAATAACAAATTTTTAAACAAATACGCTGTAGCGCTGTTTCTGCTATAGTTTCCAATTTTGTGTCATCAATGATCAACAAACCAAAAGTCCGATATCAAAACTAGGGCAACCATCAAAATCGTCTCCCGAATGTCTCCGTGTGCAATTATTTTTCAATTTAGAAAAATTTTTTCTTGCAGTTTATACTTCCTGTTCCCCAGTATTTTTTATGTGCTATATGAGTAAAGTAAGCACTTTGTTTTAATGAAATATTGAAAATTATAAACAATGTATTTAATTCAAAAGTAGGTATTTCCAAAAACGAAAAAATGTCACCGGAAGGTATTCGGTAGTTTTTCCTAGTAATTTATAGACTTTCCAAATGGAATCGATAGTTTGTTTCTAATCGCCTGCAGAAGTTTTTGGTTTATGTATAAGCCGATGCCCAAGTACGCGAATGTTAAATACAGAAAAAAATGGTTAAAAACATTTTTTTTTCTTGCAATATGCATGGACTTTTGTAGATATGGTACATCGCAATTCCGTATAAACATTCGAATTGATGTTGGTGAATGGAGAAAAATGTTGAAAACAATTTTTTTGTTCAAATAATTAATTTTTCGAAAAACTAAAAAAGTCACATGGGGATTCAATGATGCTGATCCAAATGGTATATTACAAATTTTTAAACATTCTGCATTCAAATTAGACTTTTAGTTTGGTAATTATCGATGATGTAGCAAACTTCAGGGTCGTCATAAAACGCAGTAGAGAAGGAAGCCAAAAAATATCTCCGTTTCCGTCATACAAACCAATGCCTGTAAAAATATTAGCTTTATTCGTTACAAAAAATGGGCTGACGCCGTTTAATTTTATAGAAAAATTATTTTGGAGTCAATGCATCCAAATTTTCAGATGCTTATTTATTTATTATCTACTGTCTATCAGTCATTTCTTATGTAAAAACATGCATGGTCTAGTGCCTTGTATAATGCTACTTATCCGTAGGACTGACCAGTCAGATCATTTTTATTCTTCTTCGATATGAACTATATTCAAAAGCTTTTATTTTGAATAAAAAACTGAAATATAGGCAGCTTAATTATCTTGGAAAACGTTTCAGGAGCTTGTAGAACAGGAAATACCAGGAAATTAGAATGATATCAAATGATTTATGAGAAAATAGCCTTTCAGAAACTGAAGTTGCGTGAGAACGACAAATGTACCTACAGTGTAGGACGTCTAAGACTTCATCAACTTTATTATTCGTAAGAATAGGAATTGAAAAGGAAGATTTATTTTTTCATCATCCCTCAGAAACTTTGAACCAAAATATTCTGAATAATTGTTGTTATCTAGAAAAAATTATGAGGACATAGCTCTCAAATTCATTTTTGTTCTTTTTACATTTTCATCATAATATTAGTTTTACGTGAAAATCGACTTTCGCGGATATAATTGAATCTCCATGTGTCGAGCCCCCTTAATCTGGAGAAACAGGTTTTACGTTGATGTCTGTCTGCCTTTCGTTGTTATCGTTGCTGTTGTCGTCGTCTGTATATCGCATAACTTTTGAAAGACTAATCGGATTGGATTGCGATTTTGCACACGTTTTGAGGGACCAAAAAAAAGTTAAGTACGTTAACCAGCCCTTTTCGACCAATGGCTATGGTTTTACCTTAAAAAAATACCTAAAGATAAAAAATTCCATTTCGCGTGGCCAAACTTGTGGTCAAACTGTACAAAATAGGGAGAAATGTTCGGAAAAAAAGGTCTTCACTTTAAAAATATCTGAAAATTTTCGTTGAACTGTTTACACATGAGACGCATTGTTTTTGTTTAAATCGTGAAAAACCACATTTCATATAAAAAATTCAAGTTTTCAGACAAAACATACGAGATGCGAGAAAGATGGTTCATTTCGGAAAGATATAAGAATTTTTTAAATTATAAAAATAAGACTAATAAAATTTATTTGTTTCAATATCAATGCTCATTATGCTTTCCAATATTATAACAAATATTGAAGTAAACATGAATAATAAAATTTATGCTATGTTTTGCATCATCGGATGAAGCGTTCCCGGATGGAGGTATATGAGGTATACTTTTCACTGATTAGACGTTTTTGACAAATTTAAATCGAGTGCTTAGCACGAGACACGCGATGAGGATGCATTCCTATGAGCCGAAGAAGCTTTAACAAAAATGAATTCATAATCAGAAAATAACAGCAGCGGACGTTTTGCTTTTCAGTTTCAAAAGATCTATACACGAATATGTAGAGAAGTACAAAGACCAAGCGCGGAGCGCGGGATTCGACGGACGCGCGCTTAAGGCGCGCTCAAACTCGTTTCATTTAAACTATTTTATTCGAAAATAATAGTAGCCATCATTTTACTCTAAAAAGTGTTGTCAGCAAACGCCTTTCTCAGCAATAAATACAAGGTTTGTAAAGAACTTTGCATACTCACTCAATAAAAAACTTACTCTCTTCAAACCTGTTTTGTCATTTTCTAAATCAAAATATATCAACAAACTAAAATTGCGTTCTATATTTTATGGGAAAATTGCTTTTCACAATTGGTCTATGAGAAACTTCACAGAGCCTGGTATATAGCCCTATTGAAATGATACATCGATCAATGATAAATATTAATGCATGTACATATATATATATATATATATATACATTTACATATACATATAAATACATCGATAAATATCATTATGATTAGGCGGAAACGTGATGATTGGCCACTAGAGTGGTCCAAAAATTTTTTTTTTTGAATTTCTATGCAAAACGCCCGAAAATTTTTTCGAATCCATAAAAAAATAAATGCATTTCTTTTGTTCGAAAAAAATTATATTGAGAGGCAGCGCAAGTCCCCTGAGGTTCAACACGCAATTAAAATACGTTTTTATACATTTTATCCAAAATTCTCGATATTAGGTGAATCGATTTCAAAATTCCCAATTAGTCACAGGATGGGAATAAAATATTACTTTTCAAATATCACCCCCATAGGTCTGTTTTATAGGGTCCAAAAAACCCCCGTAAGTGGAAAAATGGGTTTTCCGAAATTTTGGCGCTAATCATGATTATTTGCGGTCTTCTTAACGAAGATTGTTTCAAATGCATGAGATACTACTTTATACTGATATTCATATGTTTATTTACATTGTTTAAACAATTTATTATTTTTTTTAGCAACTTTCTTTTAGAAAGGGTTGGAAAGTCTAGTTTTTTTCTGAATTTTTCAACTTTTTTTAACGTTTCAGTTAAAGCGAGGTAATAATCAATTAAAATTAACAACAATAATTGTTTGAACAATTTGTTAATAATTATAACAATATCATCTTAGAATAATGCTAAAAAGTTGCGGTTCGTTCTGAAATCGTCAACTTTTTGTCCACTTTTCATCTAGAGTAAGTAATTAATTAATTTAATTTAGCAGAAATAATTGTTCAAACAAACTGTAAATGTTTATAGCTATCTTCTTCTAGAACCATACTACATAGTTGCGGTTTTTCCCTGAAATTTTAAACTTTCTATCACTCTTCAATCAGATCAAAGTAATAATTAATTAATTCATCTTATAAAAATAATTGTTTAAACAATTTATTATCATTGCTTATAATATTTTCATTGCTTAATGACAGAAACTCGCGGTTTTTCCTACAATTTTTGACTTCTTGACCACTTTTCACTTGGAGTGAGTTAATATTCAATTTAATGTAACAAAACTAATTGTTTAAACAAAATAATATTGTTTATGGCTATTTTGTCTTAGATTTTTGCTAAAAAGTTGCGGTTTTTTTCTAAATACTTGAGCTTTTTGTCAACTTTTCACTTATTGAGATAATAATTACTTTCAGTTAACAAACATGCTTATTTAAACAATTTATCATTGTTTGTAACCATTTTCTCTTAGATAAGTGTGAGAAAGTTGTGGTTTTTTCTGAAATGTTTAATTTCGCACTGAATGGAATTTGAATGAAATTTAATTAGATTGAATTAGGTTAAATCGATTTAATTTTTGGTTATAGTAGATTGTTTTTTATTTGAAATAATTTTGTTATTGTTGAAATATCAACTATCATAGTTTTGAATAGAAATTTGAATTTTCAGGTCGAAAATTCAAATCTCCGATTGAAAGTTGAACTAATTTCTTAAAAATTCAACTTTTGCGTTGAAGATTCATAATTTTAGTAGAAAATTTGAAATTCAAATTTCACTGAATGAATTCAGCTTTTTTGTTTTATTTAATTTTCCTTGAACATTGGTGAAAGATCAAAAATAATTTACTTAGAACAATACAATACTATTTAAAATATGATTCTCTGTAATGTTTATTTATTATTTGTCCAGAACTAAAAAGGTTAAGCATAGTTAAACATTCCAGAAATAACGCAACTTTTCAGCACTACTCAAAGAGAAGATAGCCATAAACAAAAAGTAAAAAATTTCATAAAAAACCACAAGTTTCTAACATTGGCGAAGAAAATATTATTAGCAATGATAATAAATTTTTTAAACAATTATTTTCCCAACATGAATTATTTATTACTTTATTCCAATTGAAAAGTGATAAAAAGGTAAAAATTTCAGGAAAAAACCGCAACTATGTAGTATTATTCTAGAAGAAGATAGCTATAAACATTAACAATTCTGAGAGAATATTGTTATGATTATTAACAAATTGTTGGAACAATTACTTTTGTTAACCTCAAATTTATAATTACTTCGCTTTAACTGAAACGGTGAAAATAAGTTGAAAAATGTAGAAAAAACCTTGAACTTTTAACCCTTTTCTGAGAGAAAGTTGCTAACAACAATTATAAATTGTTTAAATAATGTAAATAAACATAAAGTTACCAGTATAAAGTAGTATTTCATGTATTTGAAACAATCTTCGTTGAAATAACTTCAAAAAATCATAATTAGCGCCAAAAACTCGAAAAACCAATTTTTCACCTAATGGGGGTTTCTTGGGACCCTACAAAACAGACTTATAGTGTGATATTTGAAAAGTAATATTTTGGTTGCATTTTGTGACTGATTGTGAAGAGGAATCGTGAATTTCGAGCTCGATTCACCTAATATTCAGAATTCTGAATAAAATTTACAAAAACGTCTTTTTTTCTTACGGGAAATACTTATTAAACTTCTTTGAGCTTGCGCAACCTCTAGATATTATTTTTCCTCAAAAAAAAATGCATTTAGTTAGTTGTGGATTTGAACAAATTTCCGGGCATTTTGTATAAAAATTCGAAGAAAAATTTTTCTAATGCATTTTTGGACCACCCTATTGGCCAGACTATCCAAAAAGCAAATGATTATAAATGGAGCAGGCTGTAGAAAGATGCATTATAGGCTACTTGTCGTGAAAGTCGTCTGATCTGCGAATAAAGCTACAAAATTCCCCTTATGGCAAGTGGCGTACAATGTACTGTCGAAGAGCACGTCTCAAAGATCTTCTCAAAATTGAAAAGTTTGAATTTTGAAGACATCCAAATTCGAAATTGTTCGAAATTCTTGCAAATAATCGTTCCTCAATTCATCTAACGAGTCATGAGCGAAAATAAGGCCAAAATTTGATTTCAATATCAGAAATCATCAAGCTTCAAGAACTCTCTGAGTAACCAATCATTTCCGAATAATCCTATTCATCATTCTGAAAAATTCTCTTTTTGAAATAAAGAAAGGTCCCTGACCCTAACAAGGGGTTCGGGAAGCAGAAAGGTCTGTCTGGATAGAGAGGATGAGAGAATGGATGTCCAGGGACCTTCTCCCTAGATGTCGCCCTTATTCTCGTCCCCCTTGTCCTCCTCCAGTTTCTGGAGATGGAGGAGGACAACGGACCTCCGCCTCCAATAGCCGATATCGATGAGACCGTTCGTCTTGCGACCCTTAAAAAGTGACGAGAGCTTCTTCTCTTGTCTTCCGTCTTTGTCTTGCCTACGGCGATAAGGCGATGCTCTCATCGACTTTTTCCATCGACCACTGAGAGAAGCGTTGGCGGAGAAGGAAAAAGAAGGAGCTTAATAATGAGGAAGTTTTGTTGCCCTCGAATTTTCTTGTCTCGGGCTTCTTTTTTCTTTACTTTTTCGTTATAAGCAGTCCGGAGACACTTGTGTTTGTGCACTGGACGAAAATCGAAAATGCCGAAGGCAGATGCTGGCAAAGGACTTTCTACGTCAAAGCAAACTCAAACTTTCAACTTTTCTTCAAGGTAAACGTAGCGATTTGGACAAACTTCTTTGATCTTCCAACTCCATGCAAAAAATCTAAACCTTGACTCTTGTCTGTGTTTAAAAATATTTGTACATCCGCAGTTAAAGGGTTCTCATGACCGATTCAAGTTTGAAAGATATTCGCGTTTTTCCAAGCGAGGTTAGAAATCATTATTGTCCGATTTGAGTAGGGTATAATAAAAAGACCTTCACTTTATCGATAAGCAGTATGATTACGTTTTGGAAGCAAGTGGAAGTGAGCATATTCTATTTCAAAAATGCCCGGATGATTCTTTTCTCTACCTCAAAAGTTTAGCATATTCACCAAAGATACGATTTTAGCGCCTGCAAAAAATCCCTCAAACGGTATTTATAGGCTCTTCTTTTAATAGAGTTTCCATTATCAATTTTCCTAAGAAGTTTTATTTTTACTCAAAATATGTGAGTATGTGAGTATGTAAGATTGTAAGTATAATTATTGTTATTGTGTCACAAATAAGTATAAAACGCAACTGAATAGCGGCCATAAAATTTCTGACTTTTCGTATAGGATAGTATACAGTATCAACATGATCTATCATGGAAATCAATTTTCTGCTATACAGGGTGACCCGGTATTGAAAATACATTTTTATATTTTTGATTCCAAAAAAAAATGAAGTCGGAAATATCAACAAAATTTGGTTTGATAAGCTAATAATTATGAAGCTATTAATAATAAAGACTAACCAATCAGAAGCACGCATTAGATATCCGAGAGTGTGTGTGTGTGTGAATAAGTTCGGTTCGAATAATTTCTGATTCGTTTACTTTTGCAGTAGGTTCTGAGTGACTGGTGCACATACTTTAGCAATATACAAAAATTGGAGCAAACGTAGACGGCCGCTAACAATAAGGTTCTATCCCAGCGATCGAAGCCACAAGGTTCTATCTTTATCAAAATTCAAAAAGGTACTATACGTCGACCAATTCAAAAAGGTTCTAATATCTCGGTGGCCAATTCAAAAAGATTCTTTCCCGGCGCCCGATGCAAAAAGGTTCTATCTCAGCGTTCTATCTAGGTCAGATAGAACCTCATTGAACAGAACACTAAGATAGAACCTTTTTGCATCGGACGCCGAGATAGAACGTTTTTGCATTAGCCGCCGAGATAGAACCTTTTTGAAAAGTCCGATGAGATAGTACCTTTTTGAATTTTGATAAAGATAGAACTTTGTTACTTTGATCGCTGAGATAGAACCTTATTGTTAGCGGCCGTTGATATCTTCCCCCAAAACGTTCGATTCTGTAACAGCAAAAAAGGGGTTGAGTAATTTACATTCTGTAGAATTATCTTGAATTCTTGTAGAATTCTCTAGAAATCTGAAAAATTCTCTAGAATTCTGTAGAAGGCTTGTGAACACTGTTAAATTCTGTACAAGTCTCCCAAATTCTGGAAGTTTTTCGAAAATCTGTAGAATTATTTAAAACTCTCGTGGAAGTCTCTAAAAATCTGTTAAATTCTTCCGAATGCTGTAAGGGTCTCTTGAACACTATTAAATTCTTCAGAAATCTATCGAATTCTAGAAGTTCTAGAAAAATCTGTAGAATTCTTTTGAATTTTTTTGGAATTCTCTAGAAATCCCTGAAATTCTCTTGAACTCTTTGTGAGGCTCGTGAATATTGCTGAATTTTGCAGTATCTGTGGAATCTGTGTAATCCCCGTGAATTCTTGTGGAACTCTCTAGAAACCTGTAAAATTCTCTTGGAATTTTGAAAAATTCTCCCGAAATATGTAAAATACTCGTAAGTTTTCTAGGATTTTATAGTATTTCATGGAATTCTCTTGAATTCTGTAGACGACTGGTAAATACTGTTGAATTCTGTTTATGTCTCTACAGTTTTATAGAATTTCCCGATCATCCGTGGGATTCCCTTTAATACTTGTATAGAATCCTTTAGAAATATGTAAAATACTAATTATTTTCCTAGACTTCTTTAAAAATCTTTCGATTTCTGTAGAAGTCCCTTGAGCTTCAGAGAATTTTCTGGAAATCTGTGGGATTCCCTCGAACCCTTCAGAAGTCTCTAGAAATCTGTTCAATTTCATAAAGTCTTCACGAGCCTTCTACGAGTTTTAAGAGTGTTCCACACATTTCTAGAGAGTTCTTAAAATTCACCAGAATATAACAGATTTTCAGAGGATTCTACAAGAATTGAAGGGGATTCCGGGATGATAGGAAAATTCTATGCAACTGGAGGGACATAAACAGAACTCAACAGTATTTACGAGTCGTCTACAGAATTCAAGAGAATTCCATGAAATACTAGGGGATCCTAAAAAAATTGCGAGTATCTTACATATTTTCCGAGAATTCTGCAAGAATTTATCGGAATTCCTCAAATTTCTAGAGACTTTTACAAGAGTTCACGGGAATTCCACAGAAATTCAGAAAATTCTCTGAAACTGAAGGGACTCATACATAATTCAATATTATTTACGAGTCTTCTACGGGATTTAAGAGAATTACATACATTCCTAGAGAATTCTAGAGAATCGACAAGTATTTCACAGATTTCTATAGAATTCTCCAAGAATCCAAGCTAATTTTACAGGTTTCTAGAAAGTTGCACAAGAGTTCACGGGGATAACACATATTACACAGATTACACAGATACCAAAAAATTCAATGGTATTCACGAGCCTTTTGAAGAGTTCAAGAAAATTTCAGAGAATTCCAAAAGAATTCAAAATAATTCTTCATAGTTTCGAAAAACTTCTAGAAACTTCTAGGCTATGTCCACGATCCTCTTACAGAATTTGAGAGAATTTTTCAGATTTCTAGAGCATTCTACAAAAATCCAAGACTATTCTACAGAATATAAATATCCGACTCCTTTTGTGCTGTTACAGACTCGAATGTTTTGTGAAAACATATTTGCTCCAATTTTTGTACATCGTTAAAGTGTGAGTTTGCACCAGCCACTCGCAGACTTTTGCAAAAGCAAACGAATTAGAAATTATACGAACTGAACTTATTTACGCACACACTCTCGGATATCTAACGAATTATTCAAGAATATAACTCTAAGGGGAACGAAGAGTTAGTTGGCCCAGAAGCCATATACCCTTATCTAAAAGAAACTATGCTAGTTTTTAAAATTATTCTACCATTAGGCTCAATTCCTTCCAGCCTTGTTGCACTGACAGGGATTAAGTTGTTTATGCGCGGAGAAAAATAGATATTGAAAAGTAGATATTAAAAACTAAGATATTAAACTATAAGAATAAAATCTGAGACATTAAATTTAAATATCCAAGATTTTGCCCGTGTGCTTCTGTTTCCTGTGCCACAATCAGCCGTAATCAAGTCATTGATTTAGGAAAGATTTTGCGAGAGTGGAATTGCGAAGCAGCAATAATTGAGAAATTCATTGAACTTTATTTTTATTCTTATTAATTATTATTTTTTGATTGTACCTTTGCTGTCTATATGTACATAAAAAATCTGTTTACGTGTACTGAAATTCCGGCACCTGTAGCCACAGCCTTTGTCAGCCATAACCTCAAATGCCAATAATATTTGTTTATCATATGGCTCATATGACTGACTTGGAATAAAAGAATTTGTTCAAGTGAAACAGTAATGTAACAAACATTAAATACGAAGTTACAGATTCCCTAATTTTCATTCAAATACCCAGTTTTTTCTTCCTAAATTTGTTACATCAAAATTCAAATTTTTTAAATACAACATTTATTACAAAATTATAGATTCCTTAATTTTTATTTAAATAGCCAGTTTTCCCTTCCTAAATTTGTTACATCGAAATTCATATTTTTTAACATCCTTTACAACTTCTCAAAACTGCATGTTCCAATTAATTACAGAGCATCCACGTTTATGGCATTTTATTTTTTATTTAGGGATACTCAAATTGATAGTTTTATGGTTCCTAAAATTTGAAGTGTATACAATTTTTTCAACTTACGATTCAAAATTAGAAGTTATAGGTTAAAAAAGCTTTCGAATTTCAACACTTCCAAATTCGAACGTTTCGAATTTATAGTTAGTGAAGTATTTTAGGTGTTTCTTTCTCAAATTACGCAAACTTTAATTTATATTTAAATATTTATTGAATTGAAAAACGAAAGATTCTTAGTCTTGTTGAAATGAAATGATTTCATTTTCGACTCCATAATTCCTCATATTATAAATATATTGATGATTGAATTTCGAGGTTATGTGTATCAAGTGAACATTCTGTTTTAGGTCTGCATTTATTATAATAATTGAATTCTAATATCTGAAGGGGGTCCTCTTACCTCGGAGGCCGAAAATCAAGGTGCTTTTTGGGAATTAATTGCGCAGAATGTAATGAGTGAATTTCCAATTTTTTTTTTATTCGAAAGATACATTTTTCTCCTTTTCCACAATATTTTTGAATCAATCAATAAATGACACCCGCGACCTTAAAACGCTATTGAAGACTCGCCCCTGATAATGGAGGAGGTGACTTTGTGGCAGCCGTTTTGGATTCGTTATATTCGTAGTTACGTTGGCTATGTTTTCCTCTGACAGATTTAAAAAAAAAGAAAATTTCAAAAGTTATGCAACAATTTGCACAAAAAAAATTTTCAACCCAATTTTTTGACCTTTGGAAGGCCATCAAAATGGAAGGAAATGAAATTCCAAAAAACGTACAAGAGAAAACATAGCAGTATGTTCTTCGAACATTTCGAGACCAAAAAAATTGGAATCGGACCAAATTTACCATAAAAAGCGTGAACACAATGCTAAAAAAACGCTATTGTCGGCTATACGCGTTTAAAGCTATAATACGAAATAAAACTCGATTATTGTAACTCACGCTCTAATCGTCCTAATCTAATCTTCCTGTCGTCTTTTCTATCCGTCAATTTTTAATTTTAAAAAACTGATAAACTATTCACACATTTACACACACATGTTCACTACATGTGGGAAGTGATGTGATTTTCACGAAACCCTTCCTGTCACATTTTCTCAGATAGAAGTAGATTTAAATAAAGTAAAAGAAAAAAACGATTTTTCTTTTTTTGGAGGGTGGAGGACCCCCTTAATTCTCTATAATTTGAATACTAATTAGAAGTTACAGAAAGATTAGACTATTGAAACTTTGGTTTTTGAGGGCATTTACTTAAGGCAGGTTCTCACCTTGTGGACCCGAACAAGCGTACTTTTTTAAGGATTTTTTTGGAGAAAAGTATTAAAGATAAAAAGCTCGAAATTTTGTGGATATGAACATACATTCATTCCAAGAATACAATTGACTGAATGAAAGAAGAGGGAAGGGGGCGCCCATCAATGGCGGCATGTCGGTGGGGAGGTGGGGAGGTGTCCTGCTACCGGAAGTGATTGAAGACGCTGTAATGAACTAATCGTTACCAACATTTTTTAAAAATGTTCCTTAGGGTTTTTTTAAATAAATGAAACAGAATCAGCAAGAAATATTGAAAATTGTTCAATTGAAGAAATAATATGTGAAGGAAAAAAAGTGCGAAAATCGTAATTTTCTTTCAAAACCTTATAACTTCAAATTTTGAGTTTTTTTTCATCATTCTAGTTCATGTAGTAGATAATATGGCACAAATTAGGAATGTGTTCGATTTTTTTGTTTTAGATCACGGGTTTTGACGAGATCACTTCCGGTAGCGGGACACCTCCCCACCGACATGCCGCCATTGATGGACGCCCCCTCCCCACCCTTCTTTCATTCAGTCAATTAAAAAAGTTTTATCCTTGAAATAAATGTATATTTATATTCAGAACAAATTTTCAGCTTTTTATCTTTAATACTTTCCTCAAAAAAAAAAAAAAATCCTACCATCTTGATATATGTGGATTCAATATATTAGATTCTTTTGTCTAATATCTGTGGATGCTATGATCCAATACACTCACCGCCTGGACGGGGGCCAGTATCAGGGGTTGTGGCCCTAACGCGACAGAAATTGAAAATCCAGTTCGAACCAGATTTGAAGCGACGACTGACTAGGCGAAGGTAAACACTCAGGACTGTATGTAAAGTCTCGTGAATACATGCGTCGCAAGTCTCCAAGTAAACAACTCCTATACTACGCATTACGGTCCTGCCCTTTCAAGGCTGATGGGCTGTCGTGCTGCATCATGCGAGGGTCGGGGGAAGGGACAGAATCACTCAAGCATGAACAGCCAAGGAACCGGCGCCAACTCGATAGGCGCCCGTCCAAGCAGTAAGTGTATCTAGATTTCTGTCTCATAGTTCAATCGCTAAGATATTATCCGGTAATATCTAGACATTCGGTTTTAATATCTGTTTTTCTCCTTGGGTGGTTAGGGTAGGTAAGGGATGCTCACAAGAGAAGAAAAAAAGTTTCAGCCTTATTTAGGAGTCACGTGTTGCTCATTCACACGACATACTCTTTCCACAATGTTGCTTTGACACGGATTGCTCTTCAATCGCTCTGGCAATCCCCCGAGTTGAGAGACTTACAGAGCTGTCATACATGACGATTCAAACATAAGCTTTCAAACTGCCTGATAAAGCCAAAAGAAGATACATATTTTTCACCCCCAACATATCCACAAAACAAAGCTCTTCACAAGGGCTTACGAGTACCTAAAAACTTTTGCTTCAGGTGCTTCGTCAATGATAGGCTTCCGCTGAAGCTATAATTCTCTTACACTGATGAATTGGCTGTTTGTATATTTGTCCCACCTCCTCTTTAGACCCTAATGAAGCGTCGTACATCCTTCTTTTTCCGAATATTGTGTTCTTGTTTGTCTTTGTTTGATTTGAAACAAAGTAATTCTTGCGCCTGAAAATCGGCCCCGCCGTACACGCTGAGAAGCCGTCATTGGCGTGCACTGCCATGCTGGCCTCGAGTAGCCTGGACAAACGCGACGGGTGACGGCTATGTCAGTTGGTAATGATAATTTCATAACTTGACGTGTTAGCACCGCGAAGGGTAAAATGAATGCGCGCCAGCCCAGCGTTCCCAGGTCTGGGTATTTTTACCCAGATTTGGATAGACTTCAGAATCTGCGATTTATCAATTTCTGGGAAACTTGAAGATATTTGTTCTCAATTTCATCAGACTTTTTTCCTGAAAACTGAAAACTTAAAAAATAAACGTCTGAAATGAAACATAAGAATGGAGTGATTTTCCACGAAAATATGCGTACAGATTTTTCTCAATAAAATTGATGAACCACAATTGAAATTGATATGAAACCTTCTAGATAGAAAGTCATAATATATTACATTTTCAATGAAATAGTTGAATTTTCAACGAAAAAGAAAATTATTCATTACCAAAAGAGATAAAATTCAACAGAAGAGTTGAGTTCCCAGGTGGAAACGGAAAATGTTTCAGAAGAAAGACGACTCTTGAAACACAAGACATGAATTTTCATTAATTATGAATCAAACAGTTGAATTTTCAACTGAATGGGAAAATATGAAAAAAGTCGCATAGTTGAACTGAATCGTTGAACTTTGGAGTCAAAGAAGATAGTTTTCTCGAAGGCCTTTGAATTTCTAGTCTATTCTTTATTAAATAGTTACATTATGTACGAAAGTATTGATTTTTTAACGGAACAGTTAAGTTTTAAACGAACAAAGAGTAATTCTCAACGAGAACATTTTTTGGTTTGAGATAACAATTACATTTTTTCCAGACAATTCATCTTTCTATAGTTTAATTAAACTGTTTTTCATTTTAAAGTGGCATGTTGCGTCGGATGAAATGTCAACTTCAATTTTTCTCGTTGAGAATTATTCTTTGTTGGTTTAAAATTTAACTGTTTTGTTAAAAATTCAATAATTTCGTGAAAAATTTCACTAATAATTACAAAATAGACTAAAAATTCAAAGGTTTTCTAGAAAATGATCTTCTTTGACTCCAAAGTTCAACGATCCGGTAAAAAATGCAATTTTTTTCTTATATTCGTCTATCCAGTTGAAATTTCAAGTATTTGGTTCATAATTATTAAAAATTCATGTTTTTCGTCCATTCTTATGTTTCATTTCAGACATCTATTTTTTAGGTTTTTAGTTTTTAGGAAAAAAGTCTCATGATATTGAGAACAAATATCGTCAAGTTTTTATGAATTGATAAATCGCATATTCTAAGGTCTATTCAGGTCTGGGGAAAATTCACTAGACGCATTCATTTTACCCTTCGCAGTACTAGCATGTCATCATCATAGTAATACGTCAAGTTACGAAATATCATCCCCAATGGACATAGCCGTTACCCGTCGCATTTGTCCAGCCTACTCGAGGTCGGCATGGCAGTGCACGCCAACGACCGCTATTCAGCATGCAAGGCGGTGCCTGTTTTCAGGCGCAAGAATTGCTTGATTTTCAATTCAAGCAAATACAAACAACAACACAATTTTCGGAGAAAAGGAGGCTGTACGACGCTCCATTATGGTCTAAAGATTAGGTGGGACAAGTATTACAACAAACAATTCATCAGTGTAAGAGAATTTTGGCTTTGACGAAAGCCTATCCTGTACGAAGCACTTTAAGGCGTCACTTTCCTTCTCATAAATGATAAAATCTTTTTTCAATTTCAATTGTTCTCGAGGACACCAACGTCTTTTGGATATCATAGAGATGTTGCTGTTTGCTCTTCAATTAGAACTTTGACATCCTATTTGAGAATAAGCTGCAAGATTTTTTTTTGTTTTTGTGTAGAGTGGAATTCTGTAGATCTTGTATTGAGTATTTAATTCAAGTTTATATGAATATCATATATAGTATACCGGCAAAGATACAATTTTCCAATTATCCTAGCACTCATTCCCTTCTTGGAAAACAAAATGTCTTAAGAAGAAGTTTGAGATACCGCTCGACACGGTACAAGGCGGTAAAACAGTAGCAAAAAGTTATGTGGAGTTTCGGCCAATTATAATGATTCCAAGGTAGATTGAATTCGTCGAGTAAGGTGGGAACGATTTTTTTTCTCTCAAATTCTTATTAAGGTTTTCGGTCTTGCGGTCGACCCTCGGATTTCTCCGGAATGGAGAAGTGCCGTAAAATTCGTGCCACCCTCTTACCCATTCCAGTCACCTAAAGGTCGCTCGTAACCATCGAGTCGAGTTGGGTCGAGTTTGGTACGGTATCGTGGGGTCGAGTATCGTCGGAGGTTGCCGTGTAATTAGAGAGGCAGCGACGTAATCAGGCACACCCGAGGTATCTGCAGATTGCCCCATACCATACCGCCAAGCTCCGAGCCAAGAGCTTCTCTCCTCAAACCCTCGCCATTGTCACCCTCTGCCACCCTTTTCCACCCTTGGTATCTCCACCCTTCGCGGCAATCGCTCGACTCCGGAATACAGGTAGTTTCAAGCGAAACGTGTATACTACCACCGCAAGCGCAAACTGGCGCGTCACTGTCACTTTAAAACTTTCACCATTTGTGACGATATCTGAAAGAAGAGCCCTTAGCGTCCTAGCGGAGATTCAATGTAGTCCAGGCATTGCGTCAGGGAAATGAATAAAATTCCCGAAAAATTCCTTTTTCCAATTTTTTTTTTGAGAACGCTTCATCAAGGGGTCCTCTTTGATATATCAAAAAAGTGTCCTCGATTAGGAGGAGTAACCCGGTTTTTTTTTGGAAACATTTCCAAATTTTGCGTTTGCGTGTACGGGTAATTCCCATTGCATCGTAGAGCAAAATGTCCACCATGTTCACGTCAATGTTGCTAGAAGATGAAATAGAGTGAACAAAAATCTGCGTACATCTAAAAAAACAAAAGTCTTCTAGCCCTATAAGTTTAGGAATTGCAAGGTTTCAAAAATTCCCTTTTTTTTAACATTTTTGACCAAAACCGGTTTTTGAAGAATGTCTCGTTTCCTGCGAGTCTCACAACGAAAATCATAGGAAATAAATGGAAGTAGAGTCGATTTGGCGTAAGTTGAAAAAAAAAGAAAGTGTCCTAGCCCTTATAGGTCACGAGATATGACCTTGCAAATTGCACTTTTTCTGCATAGAGGCAGCTGAGTGTACCATAAAGTAGAAGTACGGCCACATTTTGAAGTTTGTGTCCCAAGTGAATGCCTAATATTGATTCCAGATGCATAATACGTCTTTTGCCGTCAATAAACAAATAATTTTCCATACCAAAATCTTGCTGTCACCACTTTTGATTAATTTTTGGCCATTTTTTTTGTACTTTTGTGGCAAAAAAGTAATTGTGATTGGTGCAAAATGCGTAACATATTTTTTATCAATAAACAAATTATTTTAAATAATTTTTGAATGATTGTTCATAACAAAATCTCGTTATTACCGCTCCCAAGTATTTTCTTAGTACTTTTGTGCATAATACTCAAAAGCTACTCAAAAGTGTTCAACACAAGATTTTGTTATGAACAATTATTGATGAAATCATTAATTTATTAATTAAAAGATATGTATCACATTTCCAGACATTTATGATTATTTTCTTGTCACAAAAGTACTAAAAAAATACTCGGAAGCGGTTATAACAAGATTTCGTAATAATAATTATTAAAAAATTATTAAAAATAATTTGCCTATTGATAAAAAAAAAATATATGACACATTTCGCATCAATTACAATTACTTTTTTGCCACAAAAGAACAAAAAAATAGCCAAAAAGTAATCAAAAGTGGTGACAGCAAGATTTTTTTATAAACAATTATTTGTTTATTAACGTAAAAGACGTATTATGCATCTGGAATAAATTTTGCGCACTTACTTGGGACATAAACTTCGAAATGTGGCCTAATTGACTCTTCTTTTATTAATTTCCTACAGTCTTTTGTTTACTCTATTTCATCTTCTGGCATCATTCACGTGAACTTACTTTGAAACGATTTATTTTAAAAAAATTGAGACTTTTTTCTTCGCCCCCAAAAAAAAAGGCAAAAACAGTCAACTTTAAGGGGTCATAACTCATGACCTATTATAGTTAGAGCATTGTTTTTTTTGGAATCACACGGAATTGAGTCTTCTTTAACTCACGTGTGAAACACTCATCTGTGAAGTAATTAAGAATAAAGGTATAGAGTGATTTTTGAGACTTAGCGATTTTTCGCTGAAAATCCGAAAAATTGGGCAATTTTCAATGTACCATAACTCGGAAGCTATTGAAGATAGCGGATTATTTTTGTAACAAAATTTTCTCGTAATTTAGTTTTCTTTCTTTCACCTGTTGGACATTTTGCTCTACAATGCAATAGGAATCACCCGTACACGCGAACGCAAAATTTGGAAATGTTTCCAAAAAAAAACGGGGTTCCCCCTCCTAATCAAGGGCACTTTTTTGATATGTCAAAGAGGACTCCTTACTGAAGCGTTCTCGAAAAAAAAATTGGTAAAAGGAATCATTCGGGATCAAGAGTACCAGATGCCTGGACTTATGGGAGAAGGGAAGGAAGAGGTGACAGAAAGAAGATACAATATAGTTGGCATCATAACCATACTCAATGTTTTGGTAGACTCTGCCTGCGTGAAAATAAGTTTCGTTGCAGGTTAACGTTATCCTAAATCGGGATAGCACTTGGTTTTCACTGTGAATAGCTCAACGTGTAGCTAGGTACAAACAAAGAAATTGAGAAAGATCTAAGCAGTAACCGAAGTGAATATCTTCGAAAATCTTTCCTGTTTCAGGGATGTTGTATAGTTGGTGCACCTAAATGAAGCTTGAATGGGGAAATTAGAAATGGATGCCTGAAGGACTTATCGGAGCAGCACTGAAGCGTCATGGGGGCATCAAAATAACAGGGCTACATAGGAATCAAGTACATGTGATACTTGGTGTTCATTGCAGACTTCCAAAGAAGTTAAGCAGTCGAAGTGTACGCCAATTTATTGTCAAATTGAATTTGTTCCTGAATAATAGTTATAACAAGTCTCACGGTTGTAGACGGTTGGATAATTTCTTGAATTAGGCAAAACAGTATACCAAACAATATAAGACCCAACGATCAACCTTGCCTGAGTTCTCTTCGTGTCCAGAAATCCTCTCTCTTCTCAATTTCTATCCTCTCTCTAAACCAAGTCTCCACAAAGATTTCTTTTATTCTGTTATTTAGCCCTCAATCTATTCTCGTTCCTTTCATAGCTTGCTATAGCACCCTCCCGGTCATTGGGTCGAATGCTGCTTTGAGATCCACAAGAAGACCACTAGTTCTCCTCTTTTCCGCCGCGAATTTCTATTAACTAGATGGTTCAGGACGTACATTTCATCAGATGTTCCTCTTATTTTTCTCAAGACCGTATGTACTGTACTTAATGTATCAGCAGCATTACTAGTCTCGTCCTAATTACTGCATCTTTCTCCACAGACTCTCCACATCTCTTATCTTACTCCTTCCTCCATACTACACCGCCTCATTCTCTGTGCTATCCTTTCCTGCAGCTTCATTTTTTTCAGAATTCCTATTGCCTTGCTCACTTATCCTCTGCTTATGATAATCCCTCATCCCCCTTTTCTCTCCACCTCTGATTCCGTCGCCCACGTACGTTTCCTTCGCCTTCTGCCTTTTTTTGTTCAACATTCTCATATAATCTCGCTTTTGTCTATTTTAGCCCCTTCTTTTACCTTCCTTTCCTCCATTTCTTTTTACACGCCTTCATTTTCTCTTCATGCTTCTCACACTTCCAGTCCTATCATCCTTAACCCAACCATTCTTCATCTCTTTTTGGTCTTACCTCTTCCCTTATATTCTCATTCACCCCTTTCATTCTTTCTATTATTCCGTCTACCATTTCCTCTACTATACTTCTCAGATTCTGATCCTCTATTTAATCTCTCGATTCTCCTAATTCATTCTCTCCTGAAAGGTCCATGTTTTTTAATGTTTTGTATTACTCGTTGGGTATCGAAAGATTAATCATAAGCTGAACGTTTCCAAAGAGAAAAATATTCAAGATTTGTTATTCAACGTGAAAATTATAATTGGTCATATTCACGATATCTGCGTGGAGAAATTCGTTCTGTTACGGTTACAAAAAGTTTGGCAAAAGTTGGATTTCGTTGTATGTTCGACTTTCACCAAATTCTTCACAACAGCCTCTGAACACACCTTGTCCGTATACTCACCCCCATGTATTGATACTTCAGAAAAAAGATATAGAATCGTGAATTCCGTTTCGTTATAATAACAAATTCATCGGGCACTACCATCGAACAAATACTAGTCAAAGCAATCACAATATTGAAGCTGAAGAAGATGTAAAAATGCAAGATGATTTTGAAGAAAATAGAAGATTATTTTGAAAATAGGCTAAAAAGACTCGCGAAGGAAGTACTAGCACTGAAGTAGTAGATGATGAAAGGAGAACCAATATCGACGAAATGTTATACCAAAGTAAGGAACTGGAGATGACTGAATTGCTTGGGAACAGTGGCGGATGCTTATTCGTGTGGCTGAGTGAGTATATGAATATGTGTGCTGTAAACGACGAAGTTCCAAGTGATCGGAGAAAGGCGATCATCTTCCTATTCCACAAGGAAAGGGTGATAGAGGTTTCTGCTATTTATAGAGAAATAGGCCTACTAAGTAGTATGGGAAAATTATTGACCAAAATACTCATCAATATTCAAAATGTGCATTTTATTATAAAAATGGTTTTAATAATTACCAGTTCCTGTAACCATTTAAAGTGTAACAACAAAGACTCATTTGCAAGAATAAAAAAAAAATAAACCTTCCATCGAAAAATGTAAAAATGTGCATTTATTAATGAAAATTGTTTAAATAATTATCAGTTGCTGTCACTGTTAGGAAATAAGATAGCAAAGAGTTTTTCGCAAGACATTCCTTGTTAATTCCATTCAAAAAAATAGAGCCTATTAATCATGAAATGGTCCAAATGTGCATTTGTTCATAAAAATTGTTTACATGATAAACAATTTTTGGTTACTATGGAAAATTTGACAGCAAGGTGCCTCCGTTAATACATTTCAAGTTGATTTCGTGGAACGAGACATTTTCGATAAAATTATTTCCATAGTTTTCAAGAAAGTTAGGATACCCGGTTCTAATAGTTACCATATTCTTTTACCATAAAAATGAAGAATCTTTTGAACATTTTCTACTGCATAAAAAACGTAATGTTAACGATTGCTTTCACTCCTGAGATTACTTAAAACCCAAGTTATCTAAAAAATATGAAACGAGTTCAACCCTAGACACCGTCTCCATAGTTATAGAAAACTAAAATTGAGACGGGCTATAGGGAACAAAAAGAAATTCACTCATATTAGAAATATGTGACTTAATAATTATTTGTCGTGAAATTTCACATAATAAGACCTTTCTCTGATCGACCAATCACATTCTACAGTTCCGAAAGTGAATAAGGCGTACAATCGGAAACAGCAAGCATTCCCTGATTGCTTGCTGAATCGATACCGCTCCTGTTTTCCAGTGACCGAGTTACTTAACGTGCGTGCACGGTTTCCCGAGGAAAGGATCAAGATAAAAAGAGAAAATCGAGAAGGGTCGAAAGGACTTCGCAAACCCTGCATACGATGTCCTTCCAAGCGCGTAGCAGGGACATCGTGAGGTGGAATAAGTTTCCACCCTTTCGATCCTGAATCTTGGGATCCTCTTTATGTGCTCGTTTGAAAGGGACGTAACTCAGCTCGTCGACCGTATCCAATGACGAAACCACGTTAGGGCTCGACGTGACTCAACTTCACCTTAGAATCAACCTCAGACGTACACAAAGCCAAGATAAGAAATGAAGGGGAATAAAATGAGATAAAAGAGGAAGAGAACTTGCGGATGGTTAAAACTTTCGAACGAAAATTAAACCTTGGGAAAATTGTCATAAGGAATTAAAAAGATCTGCTGAAGCCTCGTCGGCGTAATTGGTTAAACGCCCCACTCATGTATAGTGGCGTTTTTGGTTCAAATCCGGGTGAGTCAGATTTTTTCTTAGTCTTCAAGCTATAATTTGTTCGAATGAATCATTATATTTCGATTCTTCAGAATTTAGGACTAGAAAAGATGAAATTGAGTATTGAAAGTTTTATGGTTTGTCAGAAAAATTCTGAATATGGTTATGATTTCCTAGTCCTGTTTTACACTACCTATCAAGCACGCTATTATTGTGAAGATGACGTAATCGTCTCTGGATGCTTGTTTTGAGCTTCAAACCAACGAAATAGAAATTTATACATTTTCCATATGCTCAAGCATGCGTTGATACAAACAATTTTTGAAATGCATAAAAATTCACAAAAAAAAAACACTTCTTATAATCACTGTGTGTTCGAAACAAATATTTCAAATACAACTTACGGTTGCGTTGCTGTGGGTTAGTTGTGATACTTTTAATGAATATTCTACTTACCTAAAGGAATAAAGAAAGAAAGAAAGTAAGAAAGAAAGAGAAAAGGGAGAGGAAGGGAGAAAGGAAGAAAGAGAGATTCGCCCATTCCGATTTCCTCATTAATACCCTTCCTTCCTCCTCTTTCCCTGTTTATAACTTCCCGTTCCCTCCCTTCTCTTACTGCTCTCTCGACTTCCTCCATGTATCTTACCTTCTCTTCCTGTCTTTTTCCGCTTAACATCTTTTCGTGAGCTCGTTTCCTTCTGTTAGGTTCTCTCTTCTCTAATTCCCATTTTCTCCATTTCTCTACACTTTCTTTTAGCTTGTCTTAACTTTGCCTGCACTCATCATCCCACCATCCTCTCGTTATTCCCTCTCTATTTTCTCTCGGGCTCCTTCATATTTCCAAATCCAAGCATTTAATTCCCCTCCTATTAGCACCAATCCCTCCTCTTTATCCTCTGTCCATCTCTTTATCACGCTCTATCCTTCCTCTTCACGTCATCCCCTATATACGGATACCACCGTGACACTCTTCTTTCCTATGTTTAATTCTCCTCACCATCGTTTCGTCATTTTCTTCCGTATTATTATCTTTCTTGACTGCTTTTTTCTCTTTTCTTTCCATCCTCACTCCTATTCTGTCCATCTCTCCTCTACTACATTTATCTCTGTTCTCACTTTTCCTTCACTCTCTTGCTGTCTTTTCTCTATCTCTTCCAGTTTCTCCAAACCTTATCTTTTTCTACTTTCCATTGTTCTTCCCATTCATCCCATTCCAAATCATAAAACTGAAAAGAAACAAAGCAACAGGTGTAGATGGCTTAGAGAATGAAGCACTGAAATATGGTGGGGAAGGGGTGACAGAAGAGATGTGGAAGATTTGCAATAAGGTCTAGAGAGGCGAAGGATGGTCAGAAGAATGTAAGACAGGGCTGGTAGTACCGTTGATCAAGAGAGGAGAGGGAAATGAGGTGGGAGAGCATATGAGGAAGTACTTAGGAAGAGAATAGAAAGCCAAGTGGAAGGAAAGGGAAGTATACCACATACACCAAACGGGTTATCTGGTAAATGGAAACTTGGGTCGGAAGAGAGGGAAACTTGTTGCACTGTTTGTGGATTTCAGAGCAGCTTTCGATTCCGTAAACAGAAGAGTCCCATGAAAGGCCGTGAAAGGAAGAGGAATAGATGACGGTTAAATAGAAAGGATAAAAGGGTTAGGTTTTTTTCCGGAACTCGACACAGGTTATGAGAGACTTAAGATGAAGCTTCCACCTACTGGACTGCTTTTCATTTAGATTTTTTCATCTACCCTAATACATACAAAACGGTCTGATTGAAAGGCTTGCGGAGAAAAAAAAGATGTAATCTCAACTTCCTTTTGACTGGAAGCGAGATTAAGTCGCTGAATTTGCTAAAGCTCGATTTAAGGTAGTAAACCTTCGTACTCTTAAGAGAAAAGATCCTTCAATCCTCTCATTCAACATTAAAACCGCTGAGCCTTTATGAAATTAGTGCTCAGCTTCTTTTACCAATTTTATACTGGCTTCCACCTTTGAGGACCCTTTTTCAGATTTTTTTGAGAATTCCTCTGCATAAGTGACAATAGAGCTAAATATATGCAATAAACGATATAATATATATAATATAAACCAGGTTTGTACTGTTTTAGCAACACGTGTGGCTGGAATAGCCAGTTTCAATAGAAAAATATAGAAAGAAAATATATATTGTCTTCTAAAACTTTTTCCAAAGTTTCTACTACTCAATATCTCATTTGGTGCAGACCTGAGTTATTGCAAAAAAAATCAATAATTTGGTTCACGTGACTTATGTATCACAAGGCCTTGAATTTGTTTTAATGACACTAAAATGTTAAATTAGTGTTAATTTAATTGAAATAATGCATAGTTGTGAGAGTTGTAGGAATGGAATCAATTGCCAAAATAAGTGGCGAAAAGTTGTCCTTCTCGACATTCTCTTTTAGTCTGGAGAAAGTATATTCCGATACGATCGAAGCTCCCGCACCCCCTGAGGGTGTCCTCCAGCCCCGTAACGAGATTTTCGAGGACTCTGGGAACTTCGTAACGAGCGATTTTCGTGGTTGCTTAAATCGTCAGCCAAGAAGAGAGATACACGCGAAGGGGAATCGATCTCAAATACCCTGGGGTCTTCCAAGGGAACCCTACGCCGTCTTAACTTTCGATTCGGTCCGAGGTGTCACTATAGTATTTGCTTTTTATTATTGCATCCACTTAAGAAGGTGTCCATTCATTGTTCGGAACTCATCTGAACAAAGTCCATCCAATTGTCCTTAGTTCAGTACATTTAGATTTTATTATTGCAATTCATTGGGTAAGAAATTTTTTTTGTCATCTTTAGGGTACCATACAGGAAACTTAAATCCGACTTTTCGACCATCGACCTTTTGCAGGTTGTCCGCCATATTGATTTAAGGGGTAAGTTCTTGTGTCGCGTATAACAGTCGTATTTTTAATTTTATCAAGAAAATAGTTGATACCATTTTCCACGAGAAAAGTAAGATATACACATTAGTATACTTGATGTTTTCTTGTATTTTCCTTATTTGTTGCTCAACAATCGATTATACAAATAAAAAGAGGGTTGAACATTTTTTTTAGATCGAATATTTTTTTTGGATTCGGTGCTATTGCAAAATTTTCGGGACAAAAAAACGATACGATCCTCTACAATTTTTTGTTTAAAACTTTTTTTTGTAAGAGCAATTGTTTACTCACCGTAGCGTCTGAAAGTTGCGCGCACCGTCACTCGGTAGTTGGTAGTGCTGGATTGCAAGCGCTGTGCTGTACTAAATTATTTTAAGTTACGTTGAAGGAATGGAGCTCAAAATTTTTTCTCTTTCTTTTTCATTTTTTTTCAATTGAATATAATTTTGAATATTTTTGTGTGTGCATGATTTATATTGAAATTATATTTTAGTTGTCATTCTTATTTTGAATATTTCTTGTTTTCAAACTTAGCTTTCATTATTTTCCATTGACATTTTAATTATTCACTATTTTTCAATATAATTTTAAAAGATTATTCATATGATTTCTCTTGTTTGTTGGAAGAACAAATGCAAAATTCTTAAAATTGAAGAATGAGAAAATTTGTCAATTCGCTAACAAAACTTATTTACGAAAATTGTGAGATTGATGTTAAGAACCCCACAACCTTTAATTTATGAATATGCTATCTGTATCAAAATTTCAAGGTTCTTGATCAGTTTCATTTTTTTTATTTCACAAATTTACAAAAAATCTTCTTTTTTCTCTCTTTTTTTTTATTCATCCCATTTAAAATGGTTTGATTTCACGTCCAATCTGACATGAAAGTAACATTGGAAGCTGGCCATATTTTATTCTACAGCTGGGGAACGTGCAGTGTAATTATATTTATGTATGGTGCGTTTTTAAATGGTGTCAACTGTGTGCAGCTAAATTAGTGTTCTTTTGTATCTTGTGTGAGGTAAATGGTGTAAATTTGTACCGAATATGTAGTTAAATTGAGTAATAATTTATTATATAAATCATGCATACAGAAAAATAGTTAAAATTATATTTAATAGAAAAAATCGAAAGAGAAAAATGTTGAGATTCATTCCATCAACGAGACTTGAAAGAATTTAGTACTGCACAGCGCTCGCAATCCAGCACTACCAACTACCGAAGGGCGGTACCCGCAACTTTCAGACGCTACGATAAGTAAACAATTGCTCTTACAAAAAAAAAGATTCAAACAAAAATTGTAGGAGATCGTGTAAATTACAACTTTTGTCTTGAAAGTTTTGCGATAGCACCGTAACCAAGGAAGATATTCGATCTAAAAAAATGTTTGACCCATTTTTTATTTGTATAATCGATTGTTAAGCAACAGATAAGCAAAATACAGGGAAACATCAAATATTCTAATTTGTAGATCTCATTTTTTTCCATGAAAGATGGTATCAACTATTTTCTTGATTAAATTAAAAATACGACTGTCATTCGCGATATAAGAAATCACCCCTTATTACAAGATGGCGGAAAACCTGCAAAGGGTTGGTGGTCGAAAACTCGGATTTAAGCTTCCTATATGCTTCCTTATTCAGTAAAAGAAGAAAATTTTATTTTATTATTTTTTTTTTTTTTACATTTTCATTCTGAATGAGAACTTGGTTTTATGCGAAGAATGAATTTCACGGATTTAATGAAATTTGCACGTTTTGAGACCCCCCCGAGACAGAAAAAACGGTTTTTACGAAGCTGTCTGTCTGCGTGTCTGTCTGTAATCTGTGAACTCGATAACTTTCCAAAGAATTATCAGATTGGATTGAGCTTTGGTACACTTGTGAAAGGCCGGAAAAAAAAAGACGAGTTCGTTAACCAGCAATTTTTGACCAATGGTTCTGGTTTTATCCATCGAAATAGCTTTTTGAAAAATCAAAAATGTACATTCCCGGTCAAACTATGCAAGGTGCAGAAAAATACTTAGAACTAAAATTATTGATTTTAAAAAGATCCACAAATTTTATTGAAACAATTTTCTTCATAAGATGCATAGTTTTTGTTCAAATCGTGAAAAATGTTACCAAAAATGAAAAAGCCTTTTTTTGAGAAAAACTGTGTCAGATGCCAAAAAGAAGAACGAGACCAAAATTGTCCACCTTAAAAAAATCTACCAATTTACCGTTGAATATTTTTCGATAAGACGAATAGTTTTCGTTTCAATCATGAAAACGCACTCACAAAAATAAAAAAATCTGCCCGCTGCGCGGGCACATTCTCTAAGCGCGCTTCGCGCTCGATATTGTATTTACCTCGCGCTACGCGCTCGGTTTCTTTTTGACCTTGCGCTTCGCGCTCGGCTTCATACGTGCTTGATTCAGTTTACAATGCATGTAATGCATACACAGAGTTGCAAAACTGCTAAAAACCTCTACTTCTATGAAGATTATTAATTTTTTCTATATTTTTTATGAAATTTTATTTTATATTTAGTTTACTTAAGGCTCTATTGGCCTTAAGGAACACATTCTCATTGCAATACTCGCCACTAATATTTACATCTCGTATAGTTTGGCTAGCAAATTGAATTTCGCATTGTTTAAAAAGCGTTATCACGATTAAATCGAAAAATATACACCTTGTTGAAGGAAAATTCATATAGAACTTGTGGAACGATGAACAATTTTTCTATTAATTTCTTCTTCCTGTCTCTTATTGTTTGGCTTGAAGATGGAATATTTCTTTGTAAGTGCGTCATCGCGATTGAAACGAAAACCATTCTTCTCATCGAAAAACAGTCGACAGTAAATTTATCAATTTTTTGAAGGTTAACAATTTGTGTAGTTTCAATTTTTTTCATACCTCGCATAGTTTTGCTCGAAAATGGAATTTTTCCATTTTGGGAACATTTTTCACGATATTAATCAAAAACGACACATCTTATGAAAAAATGGTATGCATGAAATTTATAGGTTTTTTTTAAATGAATAATTTTTGTTCTTAACATTTTTTCGCACCTTGCATAGTTTGACGGAAAAATGAATCTTTCTATTTTTCATTCACTTTTTACCTACTATAAGGAACAGTACTTAAAATTTTTTAATCTTAGAAAAAAAAATGTTCAAAATGCTCCCGCTCTTCTATTTTTGATACAAAACAGATGGTCAACGAACTAGATTTGTATTTATGGTCCCTCAAAATGAGTGCCAAGGCACGATCGGATATGATCATTCTTTCGAAAGTTATCGAGTTCACAGATTATTTTTCTTTTTTTTTTGTGCGATCAAAATGGGAATTTTCGATTTTTCAAGAAAATCTAAAAAGTTGTATTCATCATCGTGTAGGGCTCTCATGAAGAAACATTTTTTCTCTATGACATTCTTTTCAATCTTGCTTTATTTGGCCAAAAATTCTCATTTTCTTCTATATTCTTGGATTTTGAAAATGCCATAACTCTGACAATTTCGCTTTTATCAGAAAAACCCCCCTCCGATTTTTTACCCAAAATAGCTGGTTAACGAACTCATCCTGTCTTTTCGGTCCTTCAAAATGTGTGCCGAAGGGCAATCCAATTAGAACATTCTTTCGAAAGTTATGGAGTACACAGATCACAGACTACAGACTACAGACTACAGACTACAGACAGACCGACATCTTCGTAAAAACCATTTTTCTGACTCAGGGGGTCTCAAAACGTGGAGATTTAATCAAATCCACGAAAGTCAATTTTCACATAAAACCAATATCTTCTCATTTAGAATGAGAATGTAAAAATACTATTTTCCATCCAAACGATAAGAGACAAGAAGAAATAAATAACATAAAAATCGTTCATCTTGGAGAGGTCAGGAGAAAACCGCAACTATGTAGTAATAATCCAGGAGAAGATAAGTATAAATAATTACCATTTGTTTAAACAATTAGTTTTGCTAAATTAAATTACACAATAACTTACTCTAGGTGATAAGTGGACAAAAAGTTGAAAATTCCAGAAGAAACCGCAACTTCGTAGCATTATTCTAAGAGAATGTTGCTAGAAACAATAATTATTTGTTTAAACAATCCAAATCAACATCTTATAATCAATATGAAGTAGTATTTCATGTATTTGAAGCAATCTATGTTAAAAAATCCGAAAAAAATCATAATTAGCACCAAAAATTCGAAAAATCTATTCTTATCACTTATGGGGGGTTTTAAGGACCCTGTAAAAGAGACTTATGGGGGTGATATTTGAAAAGTAATATTTTATTCACATTCTGTGACTGATTTTGAAGAGAAAAGTTGAATTTTGAACTCGATTCACCTAATATTGAAAATTCTGAATAAAATTTACAAAAACGTCTTTCTTTTGTTCTCATGGTAAATACGTGTTAAACTTCATGGGGCTTGCGCCAACTCGGAATATATTTTCCTTTTCAACAAAAAAATGCGTTTATTTTTTTTGTGGATTCGAAAAAATTTCTGGGCGTTTTGCAGATAAATTCGTAAAAAAAATTTTTGGACCACCCTCATGCACACTTATACAGAAGACAGATCCAACAACCTAGATATCTTCAAGAAAGAGTTGTTCTTTATTTCATCATAGACTTGTCAGGAAATAAACAGAAATCAAAAAGAAATTATATAAAAATATGGAAAGGTTTCGTGCAGAAAATACACATTCAATGCCAGTATTATAAAAAATCACATCGCCACAGTGGTCCCAAACTCCCAAAAAGCTGGCTAAAAATAAAAAAAATCGATTCTCGATTCCGATGTTCAGTTTATGTTTTGTTTTTATACAGAAGGCTCTTGCGGATACAAATACGGAAACGACAGCACCAAATATCGGGTTGCCTACCTTGCAGGAGTATCCAAAGTCATAGTTCATTGAAAAGATGTGTTTTCTGCTTTTTCGAGCGTCGATTCCAACAAGTGCTACTTATTAAAATAAATTATTGCGAGTGGAAATAGGCATCATACAACATGGCAGAGGACCCTTCAGGTAAGTTCAGAACTCTTTTTGGTATTTTCAAAATGAATTACATATATTTCCACGTACATCATGTAATTTTCACCACATGACATGAAAATTCGCGTAACTGTAGAGCTACAAAAAAACTACCACGTCCTACCACTTTCACTACATTATATAATCGATAGTTACTGTGCCCACTAGGTTCATGCCAAAAATTAGCTGCTCCTAGCTGCACTTTTGCTTTTTATCCATATGTTTGTGTCACAAGTGCATTACCAACATGAGCGCCTCGAGATATGCTTGAGATCAATAGACTTGAAAATGTCAAATGTAAAATGTAAAAACAAAGAAAGAAGCAATTCAAAATGATTTTCGGAAAAAACTTGGCTTGCGAATTGATATACCAAAAGCTGGAGCAGGGACTACAAAAGACGAAAACACCGCATGTCGTTTTTTCAAAATGTTCCATTGAAGGCCGAAATTCTCTGTCTAGACGAAGGATTGATTGAAAATTGCAAAGCTGTGTTGCAGGCAATGTCATGCGGATTTGATATAGATATCGGAAGATTGAAAAATTACTGTTGCGACATAGCCACACAATACGTACAATTCTATAGATGGTACCCCATGCCAACATCCGTGCATATTTTTTTAATTCATGGACATCCTATAATTAATGCAGCTGCTTTGCCCATCCGACAACTATCTGAAGATGCCCAAGAAGCCCGAAGCACAGATATCAAAAAATCTCGCGAAAACTTTGCGCGAAAATCTTCTCGAAAGCAAACGATGGAAGACGTTTTCAAGAGGCTCCTGGCATCTTCGGATCCAGTAATATCAAGTTTGCATAAAATGCGACCCAAAAAAAGCGACCCGCTTTCTCCAAAAGTTTTGGAACTGCTAGTACCATCATCTGCATGTGCGCCGATGACTGATTTTTATGCAGACAGCAGCGATTCTGAATGTTCAGATGAAGAAATATAACTTTATTTTCAAATGTACAACACAAGTTTACTCAATTAAATTCATGTTTCGGAGTTTTGTAGAAATTCAGCCGCCATTTCGTGTCAGCCATTTTGTTTAATTTTGATACCAGATTTGAATTCCTTGACCCAAAAAACATATGTATCAATGACTTTCGAGCATTTTCACTCACGACTTGATTTTGTGCCAGCTTTTTCGGCTCTTGGGACCACTGTGCGTCGCCTACTCTTACGCATTTTCATGCCTAGGCTTACGTTTGATAAATCATAATGGATAGCTAAAAACTTTGACATATTCGTTGTAAAAATATAGTACAGGAAAAGTTGTATTTACTTGTTGTGTGTGTGTGGGTTTGTGTGTGTGTGTGTGTGAGCAAATAGGTGTTGTCAGTGCGTGCTTCAGAGCGTTTCAGAGCCCCATGAACGACGAGAGCCCCTTCCAATCGCTGCACTGCAATCTCCAACCCCCTATCTCCTGTCCTCGTTACTCGCCCCCTGCTCTTCCCACAGCCCCTGTCATTCCCGACCCATTCCCTTGGTACTACACCTCCGCCTCTACAACCGCGCAGTACCGCATTCAGATGAGCCTATTTTCCGGCCCGTTGCGACCAGCGCTACATCCGCGCGCTGGCACAGAGGGAAACGTGCAAAAAGAAGAGTAAGATATAGGTATAGAGGAATAGGGGCTAAAAGCGCTAAAAACAAGGTAGGATCAGTAGTGAGGTTTAGTGGAGCATTGCGGCTAGAGGAAAAAGGATAGGTTGAGCTTAGCAGTAAGTTTGCGAGATAAGCTTAGAAAAAGACATCCCGCATTTAGCGAAAAGTGCTGCGCCAATACAGAAGAGTTGCAAAAAGCGACAATTGCCAGAGCAAAATAAAAAGAATTCGTTCTAAAATTTTCTTACTCTCATCATTCATGACAAAATATATCAGATTTACGTAAATTTGTCGGTGGTTCAATCAGTCTGTCCGCAACCTGACGGTGCGTTAACTTTCGAAGAAATTGTCAGATCAGAAAATTTATGGTTCCGGCCTCAAAAATAGAACAAAAGGAAATTAGAAATTAATAAAATTTCCCGTCAAACCCTGCTAGGTAGAATAAAAATTCAAGGAATAAAACCCTACTCTTCAGACAGATCTACAAAATCGCTCTCAACTACTTTTTGATAGGCATAATACTCTTTGTTTGACTCGTGGAAAATTTGGTAGAAAAACGGAAATTCAAATTAATATATAAGCTGGCAGATTTTCAAAAATAGTTTTGTTTTCATATATTTCGTTTGAACCAGAGAAATCGCCATAAAATCATTCGTCTTCACTACTGCCCTGGTTCAGAAGCAGATCATATTCGTTCAAATATTCAATATTTTCCCTCATTGAATATTTATCTGAATTAATAGTCCAATTCTTCTGCATAATTACATTCTCATCATAATGAGAAGGTATTAGTTTCAAGTGAAAATCAACTTTTGCGGAATTTATGAAATCTCCACGTTTCGAGAACTCCTGATTCCGAAAAAGTAGTTTTTACGTTGGTGTCCGTCTGTCTGTTGCCGTCGTCGTCGTCGTCGTCGTTGGTGTCTGTATACTCGATAACTTTTGAAACACTTATCGGGTTGAATTGCCTTTTTGCACACATTTCGAGGGACAAAAAAGGCAGGTCAAGTTCGTTAACCATCTGTTTCGGGTGAAAACTCAAAGAGGGGGAGATTTTGGAAAAATTTTTTGGACTTTTTCTTCCGAAACTCAAAAATTGTAAGTACAATTTCTTGTAGCACGTAAGAAGTGAAATAATTTATTCTCTATCATTTTATATCGATGAAAAAATATTGTGAGAGTTATGGTATTTTCCAAATTAAAAAAAAATCTGGCCGCTGCGTGGGCACCTTCTCGTGGCGCGCAGCTCGCTTCGCTCGCAAGTTTGAGCGTGCCTGCGGCGCGCGACATTCAGATCTCGCGCTTCGCGCTCGATAATGTGTCTACCTCGCGCCACACGCTCGGCTTCATATATGCTTGATTCAGTTTACAGTGTTATGCATACACAGAACTGCAAATATTTAAAAAATTGCTGAAAACCTCTACTTCTATGAAGATTATTAAATTTTTTTTTCGTTTTTGTTAATTTTTTTTCACTAAGTTTACTGAAGGCTCTACTGACCTTAAGGATCACATTCTCATTACAATACTCGACACTGATAACATAATTTGGCATAATTTCGACCTTTCGCATAATTTGGCTAGCAAATTGAATTTTTCATTGTTTAAAAGCATTGTCACAATTGAAACAAAACAAATTCGTCTTAAACGCGAACTTTTCTATATTACCTTTAACTCTCATGAAGCAAATGTAACTCATATCTCGTTTTTCATTATTGTTTGTGCGATCAAAATTGGAATTTTCGATTTTTAAAGAGATTTCAAAAAGTTGTTTTCACGATCTTGCAGGGCTCCCAATAAGAACCATTTTTTCTCTCTTACTTTTTATTCTTGCGTTATTTGGCTAAAAATTTCTCATTTTCGTTGGAGTTTTCGTTCATAGTTTTGAATTTTGAAAATACCAAAACTTTAACAATTTTGTTTTTATTAAAAAAAATCATGAGGATAAATTGTTTCAATTTTCACCTACTACAAGAAACCGCACCTACTTGAAATTTTTGAGTCTTGGAAGAAAAGTTCCAAAAAGATTTCAAAATGCTCCCCCTCTTATATTATTCATCCAAAATAGCTAGTTATCGAACTCGACTTGTCTTTTTGGTCCCTCAAATGGGTGCCAAAGCACGATCGAATATGATCATTCTTTCAAAAATTATCAATTTCACAGATTGTTTTTCATTTTTTTTTGTGCGATCAAAATTGGAATTTTTTACCTTTCGAGAAAATTCAAAAAGTTGTATTAACGATATTTTACGGCTTCCAAGAAAAAATCTTTTTTTCCTTTTGACTGTTTTTCAATACTGCGTTATTTGGCTAGAGATGATCATTTTCTTTTATATTTTTGAATTTTGAAAATACCATAACTCTGAAAATTTTGTTTTTATCAAGAAAATGATAAGCATAAATTGTTTCACTCTTTAGGTGCTACAAGAAATTGTACTTGCAATTTTTCATTCGTGGAAGAAAAGTCCAAAAAATTTTCCAAAATGCTTCCCCTCTTTCATTTTTCATCCAAAATAGGTGGTTAACGAACTCGTCCTTTCTTTTCCGGTTTGAAAAGAGTGTGCCAAAGCACAATCCAATACGATCATTCTTTCGAAAGTTATTGAGTATATAGATTACAGACTAAAGACTACAGACAGACAGACAGACGGCTTCGTAAAAATTGTTTTTTATGACTCAGGGGGTCTCAAAACGTGGAGATTTCAATAAATCCGCGTGTTACCAAAGGGTACTCTCGATGTAGAATTCGTCTGTGTGTGATTTTGTATGTGTGCGGAGCAGAAGGCCTCTTATTTGATTGGTTGTTTAGGTTTTGGGTTTTAGGACAGTGCTAGCTGAAATGAATACTAACAGCACGTTTTTTGTGCTAAAATTTTTGCAAGCAACACAATTTTTCGTGGAATTTTTGGACTTTTTCTAAACGCGAAAGTAGAAATATTTTCCAACAACTAGATGAAAATACTAATTTTTTGAATTATTTTGCAGTGACTCTAGATAAAAATTTTCATCCGATTGATATTCAATTTTTTAAAGTTCATTTTGAATCATTTATAAAATTTGAAAAAGGGTTTTTGCATTTTCTTCGCAGCGATCCGAATTAACTATTCAACTATCGGATAGTTTGTGCGTATCTTTTTTATAATTATTATGCATCTGTGGTTAAACATTTCATTATTGTTAATCGTATGTTTTTTTTAATTTCTAGAAACATGTTAAAATAACTTGATGAAAATTTGTTTCTTTTCCATATTTGAGTTTTTCTTTCATTTCTTGTCAGAGTTTTGGCATTTTCAAAATTCAAAAACATAAACGGAAATGAGAATTTCTAGACGAGCAACGCAAGGCATGAAAAAAATTTTGAAGAAAAAAATGTTTCTTTTTGGGAGCCCTCCAGGATGATATTTACAACTTTTCGAGTTTTCTCAAAAAATAGAACAATAAAAATTGTTTATATTAAAAAGATTTCAATATTCACTTTCAAATTCGTCTTTTTTAGTTATATTCAACAGTTTATTATTCAAA
>WSXT02192111.1:0-19660 GCA_011762715.2 Neuroterus valhalla
TGCCTCAAAAAGTGCCATTTTTACAGTCGCAACACGGACTAAAAAACGCGAATTTTTAATGTTTGAGAGGCAAAAATAAATTTATCTCCCATAGAGCAGATTTCTATTACCTCATTTTCCAATAAATTATTTTTAAATAAATTTATCTCCCATAGAGTAGATTCATATTAACCTCAATTTTCAATAAATTATTTTTTCTTTCGCATAATTGTCTGTAGAACAGCGTAGAAATTAATTGTTGCGAAGTTGCAAGCTCTGAATGAAGAAATTGAATCGAACGATGGGGTGGTCACAACAAGCGGGAAGGGAAAGAAGAATAAAAAAGAAGGCAAAAAAAGGAAACGAAAAGCGCGATAAACTACACCGACACACAAAAAAAAAGTTTTCTGTACACCGGACGAGACCTATCTACGGGCATGTTTTTCGACCTGCTCCATCCGAATTTCAAGTCAGTTTAGGCCGCACACCCTCCAATTTTGAGCAAATTGCAAAAAACTGTAAAAAATAGCAAAAATTGTATATTTAGCAATAATAATAATTTGTAGATCTAGTGCAAGCATAGCTTTCATGCATTTTTAACCGTTGGAAACTATTTTCAAGTACACTTAGATCATAAGCCGTTTTGGATCTAAGAAAATTGTGAAGAAAAACCCATGACAATTGTAAAAAACCCATGAAAATCGCAAAAAATTTGGATTTTCTTGATGAAAAAAAATGTTGTTGGCTCGCATCGACGGAAATTTTCATTTTGATTCAATCTGCCTAATCCGAATCTGCAACGTGATTGGCCCATATTCCTTCAAACACTCAAAAAATGGCATAGTACCGATAAAATAGCAAAAAATTCCAATCGAGAAAATTGAAAATAATCTATTATAAACGATTAAATACGTTTCTTTTATTTTTAATCGTATTTTTCATCGTATTTTTCATCGTATTATTCATTGTAGTCAATCTTGTTTGATAGTTTTTCTTTCAATTTTTTCGAATGCAGTTACTTGCTATTTTATCGGTTTTATGCCATTTTATTGAGTGTTTGAGGGAGTATGGGCCAATCATATTGCAGATTTGGATTGAGCAGATTATATAACATGAAAATCTCCTTTGAACCGAGTCAACAATATTTTTTCTATCAAGGTAATCCTAATTTTTTGCATTATTCATGGGTTTTTGAGAATTTTCTTATATTCAAAATGGCTTATGATATAAGTACACTTAAAATTAGTATTCAACGGTTTAAAGTACATGAAAGTTATGCATGCCTGGATCCACAAATTATTTTTATTACTAAAGTATCCCATTTTCGCTATTTCTTACGGGTTTTTCGCAATTTACTCGAAATTGGAGGGTGCACGGCCTAACCTGACTTGAAATTCAGATTCAGCGGGTCGGAAAACAGGCGCGTAGATAGATCGCGTCCGGTGTACACAGAACTTTTTTTTTGTGTGCCGGTGGTAGGTATTATCCATGGGTGCGATATACAGAGAGCATTTTCATGTAACTTTATCGATACTCATGTAAAGTGTATGTATAAATGCAGAGTACTTCGAGATGATGTATTCGTTACTTATGTAGATGCGAATAAAAAGCTTCGTTACTATTTTACTGTTGAGATTGTTAAGTACGTTGTGAATTTTCGAAATAAAATGTACAACTCATGAAAACTTGTAATGGATAATGAATATTTTCACGTTATTTCCAGTGACTGTTTGAAAAATTTGATATAGGTTTCTGCAAGTTAGCAAAACTTGCGGTAAATTTAAAATAATTTTTTCTTCGCCTCCGTTAAAAAACATTAGTTTGCCAAAAGAAATGTAAACTACCAAAAGTATTTACAACTTTTAAAAATTTGGCATGTTTCGTAATACTCAATTCAAGTTTTCTGAGGTTTTCGGAAAGATAAAGTAATTTCTGAGTTGAACAAAATTGAATCGAATATGATAATTTCGCAAAAAAAAAAAGTATTAAGCGAGTTGACGCAAGTTGCGGCAAGTTTTCCGAGGTTTTTGGAATAGAAATAGAATACTTTCTCGGATGTGAACATTTCCTTAGGTTTTCCATTCCTAAGTTCATGTTTGTATCATGTATGCCACAAGTTGTCCGTTCAAAATCTAACCGGCTCGTTCAACTTGAATGATCCGGTTAGATTCTTGAGGGAAAACTTGCGGCAAACTCGAAACAAACATGAACTTGGGAAAACTTGGGAGAACTAGATAATTTTTACGCGGGTTACGCTTACCCTGGAGGGAATCTGGCTCAAAGGTATCGTGATAAAACAATGTATTAGGAACATAACGTGAGCACACTCTGCAATTTCTTATCATCGATTTTTCATCTGATTTAAAACGAAGAGAAGCAAAGAAGTAGCAGTTTGCGGTAGTAGGAAAATCAAGAATGTCTCAAAGAAATCCATTAGGCTACGTACAAATAAAGCAAAATTCACATGGAAATGGTTAGCAGTGAGCTTGATGCTTTTTATCGTTTCGCCCGAGAACAAGAGTATGGACGGAAAACCGATATTCTTGAGACAAAAAAAGCTCTCCTTGCGAATACCCGAGACTCGACCCAACGTCCATGGTATTATAATTGAATTTGTAATTCATGAAGCTTGCAAGCTTTCGACTCTAGTTTTGAGGTAATAAAATTCCTGACGGGATGGAGGAAAGAAACGGAAGAAAAATCTCCTCGGATATATCGTCTAACGTCAACGCGGACTCATCGCGCTTTCAACGAGCTCTTGTGATATTCGTTTCCTTTTTACTGGATTCATAATCTCGTCCAAGCAGGACATTCCAAAGGTTAATTTTTTATCGCTATCCTCTTCTGTTCGATATTTCGATACTTAATAGCCCCTTCATTTCCGATACGTCAGTGTATTACATCTGCGCACGAGTATATGCGCTGTTCAATGTTTAGTTGCGAGCAAGCAAGGCTTCGGATTACAGATCGTTTGTACTGATCATTACTTCTCATATTAATAAATAGTTTCTTGTACATCAACTTTGATTATTGCAGTACCTCGCATTCTCCAGAACATATTTTTGGTCCTTCGAGAAGGATAGTGCAGCAAATTTGAAAGTGCAGTGCATTTTTACATTTTAAATTGACTTGTGCGTGCTCCGAGACGCACGAGAAACGAACTCGCAACTCAAAGAATGGACTCGTCTACTTGAGACGCTTCAGACAAATCCAGCATTTCGAAGATTAACAAGAGGACTTTTGATACATAATACTGAAAGTGTATGTGTACAGAAGCTTGGACTTTGTTGCGAATTGCATCTCGAGGACTCGTTTTGTGAACATTTTTTGTGCAGTGACTTTTTTATTGTAAAGATTGGAATGAAGAATTTACCGAAGCTACTTATATAGACACAAGTGAACTATTTCTATCTCTCTTCAATGAACGTACGACGTGAAACACTCCGTCAGAGGCAAATGTAATGGATATAAGGATCAAAATTGAAGACTGAATGAATAATCGAGGTACTTTAGTCTCTTTGCCCCGATTTCCTAATCCTGAACAGAAATTAAGATTGAATTTATCATGTCTTTCTATCATTCCTCTCCATCACGACGAGTTCAGAACTATATAAATTGAAAAGGCGTAAGAGTCAAATAATACGTCAAGTGGATAGATTCATTGATTCTATAAATGATGAACTAAATAAAGGTAAAATAGAAAGCAAGTTAAGGACTTTACCATCCTTATTGGAAACTTTTGAAACGGTTCAGAGTATAATCGAAGATCAAGCTTTAAGAAATATAGACGATGGACAAGAGCAGGAACAAATGGGAATTTCGGAACAGGAGCGTGGACAATTCGAGGATAAATATCATACATCGGTAGGGTTAGCAAATCACAGGTAAACCGCAATCACAAGAGACGTTCAAGCTGCTCGATCTGAAAACAATCAACAGAATCAAGCCCCACAGATCGCGTCGGTAAATGCTAGACCAATTCATTATAATTTTCCTTTGTTGAATTTACCAAATTTAATGGGAATCACGACAAGTGGCTCCTATTCAAGGACACTTTTAATGCGACGGTTCAGACAAATCAAGATGTTCCACCAGTCGTAAAATTACAGTAATTACGCGGATCGTTAGAAGGCGATGCTCTACAAATAACCAACACGATTTCGACTTCGGATGACAATTATACCGTAGCATGGGAGTTGCTACTAAGCCGGTATGATGATAAACGATTATTCATCAATACGCATATGAAACAATTGTTAGATCTTCCCATAGTGGCGAAACGAAGTCACTCAGCACTTCGGTCACTCATTGACCATATTCAAACTCATACGCAAGCTCTCAGGAATTCAGAACAGCCAGTAATAATAATAGTAATAATGCAGAAGCAATGCCAACTCTAGATCAGCTAATCAGATTCCTGACTAACAAGTGTCAAACTTTAGAACTAGTTGACGAAGAGAGATCCAATTTTCATGATTCAAACAAAGTTCCCAACTCAAAAAAAGATAAAAAGGTTGCTCTTGCTTCAACATCTCAATCACCATGCGTAATTTGTAGTGGATCTAATTTTATTTTACTATTGTGAGGAATTTAGGAAACTTCCTATTCCATCTCGGATATCTGAAGTCAAGCAGAAACTATTATGTTTGAATTGTCTAGGTAAAGGGCATTTCAATAAAGATTGCCGAGCGTCTTCTTGCCAAAAATGTAAGAGACGTCACCAGACCTCACTTCATTCAGAGCGACAGGCGTCTTCGGACTAGTGACATCGATTTACTTATAGCAGCAGGAGTATTTTGGAAGGTTATCGATGGAGGTCAAATCAATCTGGGGAAAAATAAACCTGTTTTACAAAGAACGAAGTTTGGCTGGATTGTTGGTGGCGAATGGATTGGAGGAAAACATTCAAAGACACAAACGACATGCAATCTGATAACACTGAAAAAACAATTAGAAAAGTTTTGGAACCTCGAAGAGATCGTCAAACCACACGTCACTTACAATGATAATGATTACTGTGAAGAGTATTTTTTAAAGACAGTTGAGCGTATGGACGATGGTAGATTTATTGTACGATTACCGCAGAAGCAAGAAATTTCATTGGGAGATTCCAAAACTGAAGCTTTGAGATGATTGCACGCAATGGAACAACGACTAGAAACAAAACCTGCAGTGAAAGCAGAGTATCATGACTTTCTCAAAGAATATCAGGAATGTGGACACATGACAATGCTAAATTTAGACAGCATACCAAAGGATCAAGACACATACTACATACCTCATCAACCAGTGGTTAGAGCATCAAGCTTGACTACGAAGCTAAGAGTAGTATTCAATGCCTCAGCAAACTCTTGCAATGGAGTTTCATTGAATGACAAGCTCTTGATTGGTCCCAACTTACAAAAGGATTTACTTGCGATGATTTTACGTTTCAGGGGCTATCAGTATGTTATGACTGCAGACATAACTAAGATGTATCGTCAGATACTAGTTGCAGAATCACAGAGTATTACAGCTCATTCTTTGGAGAGAGAGTCTTGAGGAACCAGAGAAGATCTTTAATTTGAACACACTCACTTATGGGACTTCACCAGCACCGTTTTTAGCAATGCGATGTGTGAGAAAATTAGCTGAAGAGGATGGAAAGGACTTCCCGCTGGCAACAAAAGCAGTATTGAATGACTTTTTCATGGATGATTTACTAACAGGATCAGATTCAATAGGCGAAGCTATTGAACTATGTAAACAAATATCGCAGTTACTACTCCAAGGGCAATTCCCACTACACAAATGGAGGTCAAACGACTTGCAAGTCTTATCGCATCTATCACAAGAAAGTTTATCAGACGAGCTTCTCATACTTGACAAAGACGAGCCCATTAAGACCTTGGGTTTATTATGGAATGCTAAGACAGACACTCTTCAATACTGGGTAACGTCAAGCGAAGAGAGCAAAATAACAAAACGCAAGATTCTTTTTCGCATTGCTCAAATTTTCGACCCACTGGGACTCATTGGACCAGTCACAACTAATGGTAAATTGATCATGCAAGAACTATGGACATTGAGAATGCAGTGGGATGATGTCGTTCCCGACTCAATACTAAAACTTTGGAAGTCCTATTATGATTCATTAATTAAAATTAATCATTTATCTATTGACAGAACTATCGCTCCATGGAATACGTTACATAAGATCATCCTCCATGGTTTCAGCGATGCATCTAAGAAAGCGTACGGGGGTTGCTTCTACGCTGTCAGTACAAATGAAACTGGCGAGAGAGTTTCAACCTTGATCTGTTCGAAATCGAGGGTTACACGGTTGAAAGCATTGGAAACTCAACCAGAGGAGTTTGAAAGGATGACAATGCCAAGGCTTGAGCTGAATGCAGCTCTATTATTGACACAACTTGCGAAAATCGTTGAAGAGGCTTATGGATCTAAGATTCAAGAAATATATCTTTGAAGTGATTCAATGATTGTATTGTACTGGATAGCAACTCCATACAGAAAATTGAATACGTATGAATCCGAAAGAGTGAAGAAGATCCAAGATTTGTCTAAAGATGTGACTTGGCATCATGTTCCAACTTCGGACAACCCGGCAGATCTTTTATGAAGAGGATTACCTCCAGAAAAGGTTATCAATAGCGAACCGTGGTGGAAAGGTCCTACATGGCTTTCCACTCATTCAGAATGGCCTGAACCACCAGTTCAATGGGAAAAGGAGATTCCAGGACTCAAAAGGAATGTAGTCAACTAAGTAGTATATGTCGCACCAGCGGTCCTTTCGCGCTTCCAAGACTATGGAAAACTACAGCGAGTTATTGGATATTGCATCAGATTTATAGACAACTATGTTAGCAAGAAGTACAAACGTGGACCTCTAACTACAGAAGAACTTGAAAGAGCAGACTGTTCTATTATACGAATGGTTCAAAGGAAATGCTTCCCTTCTGAATCAAAATGTCTTAAGTTAGGGAAAGATATCGCCAAGACCAGCAAGCTGATCCAGTTGGCACCGTACCTCGATGAAAATGGAACCATAAGGGTGGGTGGTAGAATTCGAAGAGCAGAACTTCCAATGGATCAAAAACACCCCTTCATCATTCCATCTAAGCACTTTGTGACGACCATGATTCTTCAAAGGGAACACATTCTGTTACTATATTGTGGACCCGAGCAACTACTAAGTTCTGTCAGGCATAGATACTGGCCTTTATCTGGACGGAGAGAAGCGAGAAAAATAACTCAGCAATGTGTACATTGTTTCAAAATGAAACCTCGAATTCTGTATGTTTTAATGGGAGATGTTCCGAAAAGCAGGCTCTCGGGAAACCTTCGACCATTTACCAAAACCGGAGTTGACTATGCAGTACCTATTCTGATCAAGGAGAGTAAAAGACGAGGCAGAGTTCGCGTATCAAAAGCGTATATTGCTGTTTTCGTCTGTCTCAATGTAAGAGCTGTTCACCTTGAACTAATAACTGACTTGACGACTGAAGCTTTCTTAGCAGCTTTGACACGTTTCATCTCCAGAAGAGGTATCTGCAGCGAATTACATTCGGATAATAGAACAAATTTTGTGGGCACAGCACGAGAACTTCGAGAGATGTACGAGTTTGTGAAAATGAACGAGAAAGGAATACACAAAAATTTAGCAGCGAAGAGGATCCAATGGAAATTCATTCCGCCACGAGCACCACATTTTGGTGGGTTGTGGGAGGCGACTGTCAATTGATGAAAAAACACTTTTGTACAGTTACTAAGGGCTTGACCTTGACTTTTGAAGAATGTTATACATTGCTTACATAAATAGAAGCTGTTCTGAACTCACGGCCCTTATGTCCTAATCCTTCTGATCCTCTCGATCTTATTGCTTTATCCCCATCTCATTTCCTCATAGGAGACTCACTAGTAGAACCTGTTCAAACTTCACTGATTGATACACCCGTCAATCGGTTATCACACTGGCAACATTTGTCCAAGGTCAAGCAGCATTTTTGGAACCGATGGCGTCGGGAGTACTTGCATCAATTGCAGACCAGAGAAAAATGGGTTACCGGAGAAGCGAACATCCAACAAGGCGCATTGGTTCTATTGAAGGAAGACAACGTGCCTCCTCTCCAATGGCACATGAGTAGAATAGCGGAAATTCATCCTGGAGAAGACGGCGTTGTTCGCGTCGTAACAGTCAGAACTACTACTGGCACTCTAAAAAGAGCTGTGAAGAAGTTATGCCCACTACCGATAGATTATTGAGAACAATGAGACCATATATTGTAATATCATTTGGATAATTATGGCTTCATTCATTTATTGTTGCTTAAGGTTGGAAGAATTTTATCTATAATAATTTTTATTGTAAGGTGAGCTCAATTCTGAAATAAGTTGATTCAATATCAAGTTTGATTTTCCATACGATACTCTGTCGATTGATGCAATATTGCTATGCCTTCTAGAATATGTTATTTGTTAATTGAATTTGAATAAGTTTTCAGAAAGTTAATACTTTACTTCCAGCTGGGGAGAATGTTCGATATATTGATACCTAATAGCCCCCTTTATTCTCGATACGTCAGTGTATTACATCTGCGTACGATTATATGCGCTGTTAAATGTTCAGTTGCGAGCAAGCAAGGCTTCGGATCACAGATCGTTGTACTGATCATTACTTCTCATATTAATAAATAGTTTATTGTACACCAGCTTTGATTATTGCAGTACCTCGCATATTCCAGAACAAGAATATTAGAGTCAGAGACCCGTGGTTTAAGAATTAAGGGTATACGACACACAAGATAAGGTGACTTATTCACTCAAGTTGGAAGTGAAGGAGAGGGCGGGGTAAAAACTGACTTCTGCCGTTAAGCAAGACGGTGGCCGGAATGACTTTCTCCCGGGTACTGCTAGGTCTATGGCCAAGATTTCGAAGGCCGCCGTGCCCGATACACAATTCTGCCATGCTGCTGAGGACGACGCGTCTATTTTAGCGGAGTTAGAAACAGGGTAATTGGCCGTTTAACAGCAATGCGCTGTAACATGGAGTGGTGGCTCTACCCCTAGGCCCCTGAAGCAATGCGATAAGCGGTCTCGGAGTCTTGCCCAAAAGAAGTCTTACCCTGCGGTTTACCCAACCAATTTTTATGTGCCCCAGCCGATCCAGCTTGTTGGCATCTATCTTCCTCATCTCCACGAAGGCCATCAGGCTACCCCGATAGTCCTTCTTGGTCAGGTTCATCACTAAGTCCTCCCTTGGCCCTGATACGAGAGTCTTTTCCAAAGCCTCTCTTAGTTCTGCTTCACCTGTAGCTAAATCTAGATCCCGGATCTGGATCTGAGCACGCGGGACTACCTGATGGACGACTCCTGTGTCTTTGATAGCGCTTTGCAGAGCATCACTGAACTTCTCCTCGTTTTCTGGGGTCACACCCAGCTCAAGTAAGACGTTGCTTTCTCGCATTCTCTGGCATTTTCCGCTAATCTTTGCGGTCGGTTTGCTCTCGGTGCTGCTACCAGTTTTGGCCTTTCTTTCGCTTTTTCTCCATCCGACCACGTCGACCCACTCTGTGGAAGTACTTCCCACCTGGATTTTCTTCGCGGGTCTGGTGGTCTCTCCGTTATTAGGGCTCGGTGTACCAGCTTGCCCCCTCTTACGCTTGTTTAGAGGTGTAGGTGTGCCATTGGAGTCGACTTCACACTTCGTCTTTCTCTTGCTGAGGGACAGCTAGCTCTCTCTCTTTTCTTGTAGGACCTCCCTGGTTCGTTTAAGATGTTTGTTCGAGAGTTCGGCCTAATTAGGACCATTTTTTATGTCTGTTTCTGTATTAGTAACCTTTTTTATTGCTGTTTGGGCCTTTTCGACTGCGCTCACTAACTGATCGAATAGTTTAATTTCCTCTTTCTCCAGTTGATCGAGCGTCTTACCTTTCTTTAGCTTGTTGTCCTCTAATTCTCCTGTTCTCTTTGCCGAATTGGCGCTCTAATTCGTGGAGTGTCTTTGGTCTTCCCTGAAATCCTTAAGACCGGCACCGTCCACCGGGGCTTTCACCCGATCGGAACCGGTGGAGAGATTGTAACTCTCTTGGGAATTATTACTTACTCATGTCTGATTTCTTATTCGAGGTTTCTTCCCCTATCTGGTTTTTGTCCGCCACGGGTATTTCCTTCCCCCGGTACCACCAATTTCTGGGAGACATCCCCCTATCCGCAACCTGGGGAGGCGCCCTATTGGAGACCAGCAACACCACACGGATGTATGGAGGAGTTGAACTTAATTATAGTACATAACAATCAACACGGAGACATTATGCGTTCCTTCTGTACCCTGGACGATTTTTGAGCCACTAGGAACATTTTCGCTTCATCCGGGAGATTCGAGAGCACAATTCCAGCGTAGACCGAAGGCAGTTTAACTAACAGCGCACTTAGAGCAATCTTTTCTAGAATCTGTATATGTGGGGCATTTTTCCAAAAATTTAAACAGATTGCCTCCATTCTCAAGTTTCAGATTATGCGAAGTTGCCCTTCACTACGACCGGAAGTAGAATCTTTAGAGGAGAATCATCCACTCTCATCTCCTATGTTATGAACATTAGAAAAATGCCTAACGAATCTGAAACGCATTCCTGCATGCAGGTACTACTGCTATGTGGGATAAATCCATAGGTGAGGTAGCACCTGAAGAGAGAATGTCTCACTTGACCCTCCTCAAGAAAGAGTTTTGTTGGGAAAAGGGTTGGGAAATGTAGTAGAAAGGGACACTTCAAATAAGGCTCTGACACAGGATCAGTTCGGAACCCTGTTATCCGACCTGGAAACTTACAGTACATTCAAGGACTTGACAGACTACCGCTGTCTTGGCAGCATTAAACTAAGGGGATAGTGCTTCGAACCAATATAGCTTCGAACCTCAATAACTCCATTTGCCTAATCTCAGTTCATGGTTGACCGAGGAAGAGGCTTTTTTGGAATGGATGAAACAGGCATATACCCGACGGCTTAGAATAAAAGAACAGATCTGTATAATGAAACTTGAAACGAAACTATGGTTTTTACAAACTCTGGTGAACTAATAACCTGCTTGTACTTCTGAAGCCATTAGAATATCCGAAAGATGTTTTGAAAAATCAAGTCATATAACCTAGAGATACATTTTTAAGTACGTCTAGAGGATGTTTTACATGATTGGTTGTCATTTTTCTTGATCCTTGTGTGCCAGGGTTGGATTAGCTTCACAAGGGCAGGTCTAGGTATGCCCTCATATTGAGTTTATTCTCTAGAACCGAGCGATAATAATCAAGCAAAGAGTAAGTCAAAATTAGGATGACTGATCACGGAATGATATAAGATAAGGGCAAGGCAAAAGATCGTATTAGTGACATTTGCAAGGAATGTTATAGAGGTCAAGCTGTAGAGAATAACAACTGTGGCACAAAAGAGGATTCACTAGACATCTCAGTTATAGCTAGCGGGAGAAGAATCAATACCTGCTAAATTTTTATTATTTATATATTATTAAGCCAAGTCCCTACCAAGGTGAACGTAACTCTTTTGGTTCCAGTTTTGCTGTATTACTGGGGAGGAAGAGTTGTTTTTAAGTATTAAGGGAATAAAAAATTTCTTTCAATAAAATCCTAACTGCTCATTTTTGCATTATATGGACGAATAATGGTATACATCGCGCATCGCAAGAATAAGGTTATTGACAAGTATTACGAAGATGCATCGAACGTGTGACTGCTTCGACTTAGATTGTGAACTATTACCAATACTAAGAACTTCTAGTGTTTTCAAACCGAAGGCAGTACAATTTCTTATCCCGAAAATACGAAACGCAGAACCATTAACGGCTATGAAAGTTTCCGCGGTTATGTTGTACATTACTTCTTTTAAGGTTTAGAAAATGAAGCAGCCCAAAACTGAGCCAATTAAAGGATGATAGAGCTGCAATGCTGCTTAGTTTTTTCTGCTGCACAACTATATATAACGCTCTGACACATATGATAATCTGAATTTCCTAGGTTGACCTAATGGCTTGGGTCTTTTAATAAAATACAGTTTTTATTCCCTCGATACCAATAAACAACGCTGCAGCTCCAGTTTTTGTCGTTATTTTCATGTAATTTTAAGTTACTTCCAACACGCCGCGTATAATCATTACAGACGCCTTGATTACCTTCCCCTTGTAGGTTGAGACAATGATCGCCCTTCTCTAATCATTTAGAACTTTGCTGTTCACAGCACTCATATTCATAAATTCACACAGCCACACAAATAAATATCCGCCACCGTTCTTACGCATTCCAGAGTTAATACCATCCACATCAGCAGCCTTACCATTCTTTAGTTTTTTAATTATGGAAATGATGTCGATACCGATTCTGCTTACTTTACCTGCTTCAAAAATGTCTAACCTATCCTTTTCTGTGTTAGGGTTGTCATGCTCCGTGGCTCCACCTTCATACAGCTCCTTCAAAAAATCACTTATACAGTCTTCAAGTTTGTCCAAATCCTATACCATTTCACCATCAGCAATCTTGATTCTGACTACCTCAGTGCTAGTATTTCCTTTTTTAGTCTTTTGAACCCATTTCCAAAATATTTTTTCATTCCCTCCATAATCATGTTACATTATTGTATTCGCTCCCGCTTTGATTTTATCATTGCTCGCTTTTACTAGTATAATTGGTTCTCTCTTCTTACCCGTATAACAATTTACTGCTCTAGCTCTTCTCGCAACGCTAAAATCTCTTATGTTCAACATTCACAAGACTTCCTTCCTACAGTCGCTGTACCACACACTTCGGACGCACTCTTGAAGATGCCGTTCCGCAGTACTATCCAAGTACCCTCTACATTCTTCTTTCATGCCTCTAGCTTGCAATCTTCTTTACGAAACCTTAAGGTTTATCCAGCTTTTTGCGATATACTATTTATACTTCTGCTTTCTGCAGATTCTCTATTCCTAATTGAGCCTCCTTCTATTTATTGATAGATCTTCGTTTTCTTCATCCTTGACCGTGGTCAGGATGAGTCAGAACCTCTGGCTTTTACCTCTGCACTCAATATACATATGCATCATTTCATGCTCAAAACAAGTGTTAAAAATAAAAAGAACCTTTTGTAAGCATACTTACTTACATGCTTGTGTTCTAACCCAAATTAATCCAGGGCATACACATTTATACTTTTCAACATGCTAACGAGTGCGACACCATCCTCCACCTTATTCATCTCACTTTCCTTTCTCTTCGTTGTTGGCACGCACAGAATATCTAAATTCCTCGAGCGCATAGTATCCCACGATTCCTGTTTCTCTGGATCATTCACACCTCTGTCATTCCACACACTCAGTCTCTATTCATCACCTAAAACTTTGCCGAGGCACGCGGGCCGTTAATGAAAGTGTCAGTCCTGTCATTCGAGGATATATTGTACAACGACAGACCGACCGACTCTATCGTAAAAGCGGTTGATTCGGATTTAGGGGGTCTCAGAACGTGGATATTTCATTGAATTTGCAGAAGTCGATTTTCACATAAAACCAATACCGTTGCAAATTCTGGATTTTCTCATGGGATAATCCGCGTTTGAAACAAAAACCATTTCCCCAATAAAAAAAATGTCGATGACAAGTTGGAAGAACTTTTTAAGACTGATAGTTTTGGTTTCTTGTTAATTTACCCACTGTATCAAGTCTGTTTTTGTGTAAAAATGAAATTTTCACTTACCGCAATTTCATTTTTCATGGCTGATACCATGAATATTGGCGGTAGAAGGCTGGGCAATGAACTTGACCTGTATTCTTGAACCCTGAAATAGTGTGCAAAAGGAAGTTGGAAACAGAACATTCCTACGAAAGTTATCGTGGCATCAAACTACAGACCGGCAGACAGACTTGTTTGTAGGAACCATTTTTTATGGATAATGAGGAGTCAAAACGTGGACAATTGATGGAAACTGGATGGGTCCAAATTCACATGAAACTAACAGCTTCCACAATAAATAATGAGAATGTAAAAAACAGTATACAGTAGGGCCAAACTTATACTAGTTATAGCATAGAGTACAAAAAAGATGCTCTAATGGTTATCTGTATGGCATCTCATTCGTACGCACGTCCTTCCTGAAATCAGTATGATATAAATCTTACGGTATAATAGCAGTAAAGCAAGTGTAAACACAAATGGAGGAATGAGCGGTTCGCTTCGATGTTGTGCAGGGCTCAAGGCAAGATACATTATTTCTTCCGGAATGTTCAAAACATACATGGACTTATGTCAATGAATGCTCCACTTGACGGATAAGGTATGAATATCGGGACGGTAAAAGAGTGCGATCTTGCATTCGAAGAAAACGAGGACCTGGTCCAACCAGTGTTCCACCTTTGCGTACCCTTTTCCACACAACTCACACATTCTCTTCTCCTGCCTCACGCGGACCTTTTTTTCGAAAATACCTTCCTCTCTCCTCCTCTATCTTTTTCTCTCTCCTCCTGTTCTCCTTTCCCACCAACACTTCCTCACCAGCCTACTTCCCTCCTCTTCCAGGCATTTTTCCCTTTACTCAAACGCCCGGCTTCCTGTCCAAATCCCCAAACATGTTCTCCCTATCTCCCTTCGCACAATATAACTAGGTGTACTTCTATCCGACCCCAGTGTCCATCTGATATACCTTTCCTGAACCCTATTAACCTCCTCGCATTCCTTCCACCCCCGCATCTCTACTCCGTACAGTAGCAAGCTTATCACAAGGGAGTCAAACAGCTTCATTATCCTTTCAAAGTTGTCTGTAAACAAACTCTTTCCCAACCCCTACACCTGCCTCATGACAACCTTTGCCCTCCTTACCCTCTCCTTTATATGCCCATCAACTCCTACATTCCTCTGAAATAGGAAACCCACGCACACGAACTCTTTTACCTTCTGCACTGCCATCCCCTTCCATTTACATTTCCCTCTCTTATCCCTTTCACCTCCTCTCCTGAACACCATAACCTTGGACTTTTCTGTGTTCAGCTCTCACCGTCTCCTATCCAGGTGCCTTCTCAACCTATTCATCATCTCTTTCAATACTTCCTCACTTTTTTCCAGCAACACTTTGTCATCCGCATACGCAAGTGATCAAATTCTAACCTCTCCTACCCTCACTCCACCAACTACTTCTTCCTCTAGATTCCTCTCCATGTTATCGATTAAGATCGCAAAAAGCATTGGGCTTAGCGGAAAATTCACGCTTCGTTCTGCACCCCGTCCGAGCCTGCTGCTTTCGACTTTCCTAATTTCCTTATTTGTCACTCTATCTCCTTGTCATTAAACTCTGATCCACCTTCCTCTCTCGTTTTCTACTTCCCTCATCTTTCTTCCGTTCGTCTGAGGCCTCAAATGATTCCTTGAAAACTCCCTTCATTTCTCACTTTTCATCTTTTTATTCATCCCCTCCCTGCGCTTTCTTAACCTAGTTATCATCTTTCACACGTCCTCCTCGGTCTTAACACTTCTCAACTCCTCTTCCACCTCCTTCTCTCTCCCTTCCTATTTCCTTTTACACATCAACCTTATCTCCATTCTCATCTATACGTACTCCTCTCTCTTCACAGTTTCATTATTCCACTTCTTGTACTTCCTTTTCACCCTTCTCTTCATCTTTTTACATTCCCTATCCTTCCACGGTTTCACCATTCACTTCTATTCCTTTCTAAATTTTTTCTCCTGCACACACCCTGTCACTTTCACTTTCAGAACCTCTTATATTTCTTTCACCGACTTCCCTTCAAAAGTCACTTCCCCTAGCTGCTCCTGGTACTTTTCTATAGCCCCTCCTGTCCAGATCTCCCTTTCATTGATTGTAACTTCTTCTTCTCTTTGCCTTTCACAGCCCTCCCCTCGCACCCACAAGAGTCTGATAGTCTGATTCTATCCTCCCTTCTACTGCGAATCTCTCCGTCTCCTCCCACCATTCCACTTTCGCCTATAACATCCTCCACCCTTTTTTTGACCCTTTTCATCCCGATCCCAATTGTACACGGTCACAAACTTGCACGTCATCCCTCCCATCTTAAGAGACCTCATTTGCTCAAACCTCCAAAAGTCCTCATCCTTCTTTTTTATCCCTGCTACATTCCAAAAGAGCACCTTTATCACTCTACTGCCCTGTTGTGCCTCTACCCTCCTATTTCCTACGAAATAAGTCCCTCTGCACTTCTCTTCACTCCTCTTTCTCCTCATCTCAAACCAGAATTGTTTCCCCTACTTTTGTTTTCTTGTATCCTACCTTCGCTGCTCTCCATTTACTCCTCTCCTTTCTAGCTCTGTCTCTTTCTTAACTGTCTGTGTCTCCGTTCCGCGTGTTACTTGACAGCCTACACTCAAGCCTCAAGGCCATCGCTCGAGTAGACAGGGTGGCACTGTGTAGTTTAAGGTTGTTAACTTGGCGACTCTCTGCGTTCAGCGTTCAGAGACTATATGTGGGCCAAAATTTTGACATGAGCGTGCTTGCTCTACACAGGACCGTCTATCAAAGTATTCGGTCACTTCGAAACTGGCCAAAGGCTTCTGACCAGAACTAAAACTGACCAATAGTCCAGTAGAATTACCTTTTGGGATCGGATTTTTCAACAAAAAACTGTAATTTTGGAAGTTGCTAGAGCACTATAAAGGTGGATGTTTTCTGCTAATTTAATTTAGAGGGTAAGTTGGCTTTCCGAATTTTTCTTGCATATTTTCGTTGCGAGGGATAAGTTATCTATACCATTTTGTAGAGCGTGAAAATATCTACAAAACGACTTGTTTAAAGTCATTAGTTTCCTCATGAATGAACAAATGATCATTGCTTATAACCAAAAAATAAGGAATAAAAACGTTTTGACTCATCAGACAATTCCTGATTTTGACCATTTTTTCATCTTTATATTTTTTACTCTGAAATCAACGCCAAAATCACATCGTTGCGAGTGGAATCTAGTCCAGGGAACAAGAATTTCCTGCAATGAGCTACAATTTTAGAGGTTCTTAGAAAACTATAGGTGATGGGATTCCTCAAGTTTATAACCTCCAACCTCTTGAGTTTTACGCTTTCAACGTTGTTTGTTTGAAAAATCAACTGTTTGGTCCAAAAATCAGCTCTGTCAGTTGAATTGCCCTGTTGGAAATTATTTTTGCTTGTTTTGGATTCAGTGCTTTCAACTGCAAATTTCACTTCTCCGTCTTTGACCGATGGGTTGGAAAGCCTTTGATTATCGTAGAAAATACAACTGTTTGCAAGAAAATTTGCCTTTTTGGCTTAAAAATCCAACATGGTTGAGCGGAGAACTCATTTGTTGAATTTTATCTTACAGTATTGTTGAAGATTCAAATATTTTGTGAGGAATGCATTTATTCTGTTAGAAACATAACTGTTTTGTTGAACATTTTGGACCGAAAAATCAAATCTCCTTTTGAAATTCATCTTTTTTGGATGAACGGTTCAAAAATTTTGTTGGAAATGCGAGTGTTTTTTTATATACGACCATTTTGTTGAAAACCCGCCTTTTTCGTTCAGAATATATCCCTCTTGCTTTTAGTTTTATTTAATTGGTTAAAAAAGACACTGATTGGTTGATATTTAATTTTTCGTTGTTGGAAGTTCAACTGTTTTGTTAAGAACTCATCTTCTTGGTTAGAAATTCATATTTTCGAGTTTGAAATTCAAATATTTTTGTCGCAAATTTAATTATGTTGTTGGAAAACAAATTTTTTTGTTAGTAATTCACCTTATTTTTTCTAAATCCAATTTTGGAGAATCAATCTTTCATAGTTCTCTAACAAACCCTAAAGTTGCAGCTTGTTCCGGAAAATTCTTATTCCCGAAACTAGATTCCATACGCATCGTTTTAACTTTTGACGTCGATTCCAGAGCAAAAAATATTCAGTATTTAGTATTCATTCATTATACTTTCTCCCTGTTACGGGTTTGAGAGTCTTCAAAACTCCTTCTCACAACTACAGTGTCACCACCCTCTGCGGTAAGCCTCACAGTGCAAACAAACACATTCCAGCAAAAGAAAAACATATGCATTTCGTAAGCCTTACATCACTCTTCTCACGTACAAGTAAATAATTGAAATCCGACCACCTTTTCATCTCAACCCTACAGAATATCAAAATAACGATATAAACCATCTCCGTCCGATTCATCACTCATTTTCTCACACTTCACTGACAATCCGATTTCGCTCTGCTTCCTCGGCTCACCTTCTCTTTTCTCTTCCTTCTTCAGTTCTTGCTTTCTACATCGACCCGCTCTTCCTTTTCTTCTATCCAGCTTATCTCCATTCTTCCTTCTCTCTCGTTCCATCTCCAGATAGTCTCCCCAACTTTTGCTTTCATGTATTTCAACTGTACCTCCATATCACTGTCCTCCAGTCTTGCTTTTTCTCTCCTGAGCCACTCTCCTACTACCTCCTCTCTCTCCGTCCAATCTTCCTCTATCCATAGTCCTGAATTTTTCAGCTCCCTACGCACTTCCCATAATTCAGCCTTGTTCGCGATGGTTTTGAACTTAAGCATCAATCCTCCCTCAATCTTCCAAGAATCTTCTATCTTTGCCACTTTTTGTGTACGAGCCGCCAAGCTCCCAACCACGTTCAACACCTTGGATTCATCCCCACTTACTCCAATTCCTTCTAAATTTCTCCTTCTCACTTTTCTTTCCTCCTTCTCCACTATCCACTCTTCTTCTGTTAGTACTTTCGGTAGGTCTCGTACTCTCTCCGTCCTCCGTCTGACAGCTCGCATCTTGTTTCCTCACCTCTTCTTCTTTCCTTCCTGAATGCTCACCCTTTTGCTCCTCTCCCACTTCCTTTGCTCCTTCCATCAAACTTTCCACTTTCAGGCTAAGCTCCTGCACGTTCTGCTGCATCCTTTCCGTTGCCTGCATAAGACTCTTCCTTTCTCTCTCATACTCTACGCGCCCTTCTTCCCTCGCCTTATCCAGATCTTCTCTTATTAACTTCCAACACGCCTCCATTCTCTTCCTTTTCTTTTCGCAGTTAACACCCATTCTTGGCTTCTCTGATAACAGCACTCCAGTAAGAAGGCTTGGATCGAAAATAATTGTGAAATTCCGATTTAAACGTAAAAATTGACATTTTTCTATCCTATTAAAAACCTGATTCTTCCACCAACCTCCAATCCGCAAAAGAGTAATAATTTTTTCAGAAATTTAATTCCCTGCAGTTCTCATAGTGACAGCAATAATCTTGGACTAATTTTGTGTTCCAAAAACAGGACAAAATTTACATTTATTTTATGTCTTGCAGTACCTTCACAAATATCCATAACTATTTTTTTTTTAATTTCGTAAAGTAGGATACATTTTAAATTAATTTAATTCCTTCTATTTATATATATACCTTCAGAGTATATCTTCATGACATTATTTCGAATTCCGAAAAATTTAATACCTTCAGAGTATATCTTCATGACATTATTTCGAATTCCGAAATGTAGCATATATTTCAGATTAATTTAATTCCCACTGGTGGCTTCTGTGAATATCAGTTTAGGAATATTTTAAATCCTATTTTCTGAAATTTAAGTTTAGAATTTGAATTTTTGTGAATCTTATGAATAAGATTTTATATACCTTTGAATAAATAAAAATATAAATAAGAATAATGTACTTTTCGAATGTGTAAGCT